>CP136067.1:157313244-157436454 GCA_032622095.1 Siphonodentalium dalli | reverse complement strand
ATTATCTTGAAATATCTACAATGAAAAATTAACAAAGAAAAACATATGAGTTTCTGTAAATTTAAGACAAATTTAATTTGAAAACAAGTTGGCAATGTGCCTTGATATTTTCATGTAATGTCAGTCACGCTAACATTGAACGATGCCATTTTATCATCGCTTGACTAAATTCAGAATAAAGCACATTTTTGGGTGCACCCTGGCACAAGCCAACATCACACATATAAATAAGATTATATATTTATACATGTTGCTGGTAACACCACAATGAATCTGGAAAAAGTTCTTTGAATGTAATGTCAGTCACGTGGAATTGCCCTTCTCCCTAATAACCAAACAGGGAGAAGTGACTAGCTTCTCTTATTTGAAACATCTAGACCGGTCCCCGAGTCCGGCACCATATACTCAGGTCGGTTTTGAACTTTAGATTGATAACTTTTCAGGCAGTTTCAGCTACCAAACAGTCAAATGATGCATGTGATTGCCATTGACTGATCTCGCCGACTCATAATTGTCATTTTTGATATCCCTGAATCTAAATGTATACAGAAAGTTCAGGGAGGTGATAGCAGGGAGCATGATTACATGTCCGACTCCTGTGCACATGCATAATTTGCATAGGGAAAAGTGCCTTTTGAAGGTTAAGCACCATCCACCCCACCCCTTTGTCCATTTAAAAAGTTCTTCAGCACTTCCAGCACCCGCTCCCCTGAGCGACAGAGCATTTTTTTAGAAATTTGAATGGCAATGATATATATCTATACAATTTATACACAGTTGACAAATGTATACATATTGAAATAGCCATATAAATAATTTTGGATGGAAAAGCGGTCGACATTTACATATCTCTGTGAGCTCACTATCTAGATGTATATAATCAAAAAAAGATTTAACCAATAAAGTTTTAAGATGGTTAGTCGGTGGTATTAATATTAATAAATTTTATTATTAATACTGGTCAGCCTCTATAATTAAATATATCATTACCTGCAGGCAGGCTTGGGGCAATTACTTGTGAATGTAATTAATTACAATTACAATTACTTCAACATTTTTCAATTACAATTACAATTCCATTACATCTATTTCACAATGTAATTAATTACTATTATAATTACTTTGAAATGTAATTCAATTACAATTACATTTCAGCACATAATTGATGTAGGAACACTTTTTATTTATATAAACTTTATTTGAGAACAAAACATAAATTTAATACAAGCAAGATGAGATACATGGTGAAGCACACTTGGTACAGAGCAGCCAATGTACTGAGTCCAGTATAGGTGTTCGTAGAACTGACCGAATCATGATTTATATCTGGCAATTCCAGCGTGTTGCATTGGCAGCTTGTAGTCGGGGTTGATCTTCTAAAAATTGGAATGATATCAGACATTTATGAACTTTGCTAACTATCTTCAATGCTTTGGCATTCTTGACCGATGTTTTTGCATACTGATAGATCCTAGTAGGTTGTTGATCACTTGCTGATGTTGCTTGTGTGACTGTTGATTCATAGACATCTTGATGCTTTCGCTATAAAATGAAAATAATAGAGTATTTTAGTAACACACATGTATCCATCATTTAATTATTAAGGGAATAAGTCTATCTCAGTAAGTCAGACACACAGCCAGGCCAATTGTACAGGACAATGAGATAATCAACACTCTGATTGTTAGTTAGAGTCATAATCTTAATTAGCCTTTGTGGCCACCAGCTTATTGGTAACACAATGCCTCCACTAGACAGTGCTAATTGGGGGATTACTGAGGCAGATATTTGTCCGCACTTTGTCATTCAGTTGCAAATTAGAAGGGACAAGATACAATGCATATACCAAATAAAATAAAATAATATTGTTTATTCACATAAACCACAATCGTGGTACAAATGGTGAAAAAGAATTACAAAAATAAATTAAATTACCAATACCACCATATGACTGAAGTTATATGTCAATGGAATTAAACAAAACTAATACGTAGAAATGGAAACTTACCTTCAGATGTGTCACAAAATTGGAGGTAACTTTTTTGGAACTGGATATTGTAGTTGGGCAAAGTTTGCACTTCGCTTTCACGGGACACGATGTGTCTTTCTGCAAATTAAAATGCTGCCAGATGTTTTGTAGACATGTTGATAGCATTAGCAATGGTTGGTATGAATTTCTACCATAGCATATATACCATATCAGATGGAGATAATGAAACATTATCATAAGAGTGATATATTATAGTGATCTATTGTCTATTATTTGAAGTTGGTTTCTCATTGTATTTATCAAAACAAGCCTTCTACCTCAAAGTTTAACCAATGCTTAAGCAAACAAACAGGAGGTATCAACAGAATTCACCATTGAGACACAGTGGATAAAAACTCAGTGTTGTGACAACATAGTGATAGCCAGTCACCAGTCTTACACTTTGAAATTTTGGAAAAAAAACCATTGGGTGAATCATGAAAGAGAACTTTGAGAAGAAACAAGTACCTGTGATTTTGAAGTAATTGAAATTAAACCTTAATTACAATTACAATTACATCCTAACCAATTACAATTGCAATTACATGTAATTGAGAATAAACTCAATTACCAATTACATGCAATTACTTGAAAAAATGTAATTAATTACAATCAATTACAATTACAAATTACAATTACCCCATCCCTGCCTGCGGGGATAACACTTAAAGAAGGACCAAAAAATCCCTCTTATTTCCATAGTGGTCCCCAGTAAATAAATCAATAAATCCAGCCATCTTAGTCAAGTCCCTTCACTCAAAAAGTACACGCAAATGATTTGAAGTAAAAAAAACGGAAGTGTTGACGTTTTGGTGCACCGTAGAATTTACGACCGGGGACAATTGATATTACTTTTGTCTGAGCTGTACTCGTGAAATGTACTCTGAATATGCATATAAATTGTGTGGTCATCATTCGATATCTGCGTGTTCCCGAGAGAACATTTCGAGTCTTAGACCAATTTCTAATCGCTGAATTATTTGCTTGCATAAAACACATTTACACATGCACGAAAACCCACCAGCCGATAGAATTTGTTCGTATTACTTTCGCAAAAATATCCGTCTTTGACCCAAGAACAAACGCAACGACGCAGCGGAACTATGCGTAAAATTTGTACATTGTACGACAGACAAATGTATTCAGAATTCTGTTTTCTCCAATGTTTGTGATAGGCTATATTCATTCGGCAAACCTCGTCAGATTCCGTCACCGTTCCCTTGGCCCCCAGAGGTCACAGGTCGAGGAGTTCAGAATGAGGCTATATTGTCCCCGCCGACAGGAACGTCGCTATAGAGGGTATCCGCTGGGCGTCAACTTCAAATTTCATACGACACCCCCTGCAACTTTGGGAAATTTAGTTGGAATTTTCCAACTCTCAACTTTCCAACTATACTGTTAGAAAGAAAAAAAATATATATATATATATATATGGCCTATATATATATATATATACGAACAAAGTGTAACGTACAAACCTTCTGTCTTCGACATGATGACCGTTCACTGGCGTTTAGTAAAGTAATGAAAAAACGTGCGTATTTTTTTTAAGTTGGAGGTTCGGTTACACGGTCATGTATATATTATCATGTTTATACTAGGCTATGCTTCTATATAGATATGCATATCTGCATGTCGTGAGATGCCGATCGCCTGATTTTCAAAAAGTAAGGCGTGATCGACCCAACGTAATTGTGGTGCGAAAATAGTAATCTATCGACATGATCCAGCTCGTGAAATGTTATCGTCGCTATCTTAAGAGATCATATACTCCATCGAACACTCCCAATCGCATGCACACAAATGTACACGTGCATCCCCGCCCGGGGTGATATATGCATGGCATAAATAGTTATCACATACAACCATACATGTTCGGGGGGGGGGGGGTACTTCCACATATCACCAGAAAAAAAATTGACCCCCACCCAGGAACAATTAGGCCTAATCATTAGCACGCCAGCGTGTATACTGGTGGCCAAATATTAGAAACATGTGGGCCGATGGGACTTTTATAAATAGAAAATTGTTTTTTCCGGTTTATTTAAAAGTCGAACTGCGCGATCAGGAGGCCGGTCACCGGTAAAAGGTGTAGTTGGGAATTTCGATTTCGTTTATTGTCCTTTACATTATTATGTCAATAATGTTGATTTTTGGTTTGTGACAAGCTATGTCAATAACAATAAAAGAAATTTAAAATATAATTTGTAAATCTTATATTTCAACTTTTATAGATATTTTTCGTTCTGCAGCCCACTGATGGTTGTGGTCGGAGACGGCCGAGTTGGCCGCCGGTTCGTTAATTAGGTGCTGGTTGTTATTGTTATTTTAACGGAATTCTGAGTTGGTCATTCATGGGTATATATAATATATGATCTTGTTTGTGGATATTGTAGGAAGCTCATGAGGAAGCTATGGCGATGGGATTTCTCGCAGGACAACACATTTCGGGTTTTCGCGGGGTGTGTTTACATCCGCTGGATGTCTTATAGTTGCAGTATGTAACAATTATGACCGCGTTAATTGCTTTCGATTTTTAGGTATGAACAATGGCTGGACCATGCACTCTTGGCGGGAACACAATACCTCCGATTTTGTATCCGCATTTAGAAGCTTTCTGGTGTGGTGAATGAGAAACCTGCAGTAATAAGCCGTAGTTGTTTGTAATACTTCGAAGGATTAGTTGTTTTAACGGAATTCTGAGGCGGTGAATTCATGTAACCAATATATTTTATATTATAATTTATATTTATGGCTAATAATATGATCTTGAGGGCGTTACCATTTCTGGTTATGGTTTTCTTGTATTTGCATGGGGACCTGCGAGTACTTCGATCATGCACTCTCTGCGTGTACAAATGCCAAGTATATATGTACGTCACCACGGTCACGCTCATTTGCATTTTCGGGGAAATCCCTTTCCTATAGTTGAGTCCACTGCAATTGTTCTTCGGCATCACCGATGACATGTCTCTGAGTATGTTTTAGTTAATTGGAGACTTTTGGAGTGGCCATATCGTGACATTATGGAAAGGCTTCGTATAGATGTTCATTGTTGGTTTTAAAATTAACCCTCACATTCCAATAAGTAATCAATTTTACAAGCGCACCACGCCACGCGTATAAAATTTTATAAAATTTCGCTGGTGATTATTGATTTTCTAATGGTCATCACTTGAAAAAAAAAAACGACAAAACCAGTTGCATGCATGTAAATATTGTCCCCAATGCTGCCTCACGATCATACTGAAGATAATTAAAGACATAGTGTGTACAGTCTTGTTCGGGTGCGTGGAACTGATAATTTAGTATTCAGGCGCTATTGCAAACTGGAGGAATATAACATTTTACAAACATCGCCGGATATATGAAACAAATCGACCGTATATAGAAAACCATAGAAAACATCGTCTGACTACGCTCAATTCTAAATATTTAGTACTCGATTCGGGACGCATATATCGGCGATAAACAAACGAAAACGATTTCGCCATCGAGGGTCACTGCATTGAATTAATATATAAGAATGACGATGTGTGTTGTCGATTTGGTTATTATAAATAGTTTTTAAAATAACGACTTTGAACAACATTATTCTCTATTTCTATTTGATCATCCTACCGGGGTGTTTCACATCACTTTAAACCATGAGCTATGGTCACAGAGATCAAATGTTGGCACTGTCCCACACTGATGCATTTTCCACTCCAATGGCCTATAACTATATTCACAAATGAATGGATTAAATAATGCGGAGATGATATGGCACTCCTGCACCCTCCAGGACTCATCTTCACCCCACTCAGTTTCTTCCTTATTATATGTCCTTCAACTTTTAAGCGATGTTAATACGAAAAAAAATTGGCCATGCAGACACCAGACAAGATATATAGCGTCCATCATGGCCGCCATTTTTCAGAATAGGCACAAAGTCAGGTTGATGCAAATTATAGCGAGAAAATCCTGTCAAATGTATACAAATGTGTATATTTTTATGAAGCTAAGACATAATGCCACCTTTATATGTCAAAATTGGAACTTCTAGTCCAAGATGAGCACCAAAATGGCCGCCGGAAGTGGAAAATGTGAGTTTTTTCACTAATATCTTCTATATCAGTTTCTGCTGTTTGGAACTAGTGAGAATAATTTTGACTTTATTTTATATGTTAACTGATCATTGAAGCAATGAAATATGCAATTCTTGGGGTCCCAGACCCTTCTGATCCCTCAAAAATTCAATTTTACAGAACGTGGTATAAAATTTCATAAAACATCACAACTGTGATTCTTGTCATATTTCAACAAGAAATGAGCAGAACTGTGTAATGTAAGTTATTGTTAGTGAGGCATACCATTACCCATGAATATTCCAACTCATTGGAACCAAAATTGTTACTTTGGCTCAAAATGGGCAGCAAAATATGGAAAATGGTAGATATTTCCCCAGCGTTCCCTGTAATTGCTTACAATTTAGGGTTGATGAATACAATTGGATATTCTGCCTTCAATACACTGAATACTAACATATCTGATGCACCTTGGTTAATTGTTACTAGTATTACCACTAACATTACCAGAAATATTGGATTTTTCTCTCACAATTTCACAAACTTGGCATAAATATCAGAAGAAAAAAAAAAAAAAATCAGGTTTGGACCATTTTTCAATTAAAAATGTAACTACCTTTGGTATGAAAGATGTTATGGTTTTGATCTATCTTAAGGTAGATAGACCAAATTACTCAAGATGACTTCCAAAATGGCAAACCAAATTTGGTAAAAAGTTGATTTTTCACATATAACCCGAATATTATTGTGTGCTTTACCTGCTGATGTGATAATAAATTCTAAATAAAATGTTTATTAATTGATAGAATCTTTTCCAGTAGGTTTCTCGATTCATATCTATTATTTTAAACCCCCGGAAAGTATATAAAACTTTCTGGGAAGAGACAGGCCAACTTTATTTGCTACACTTAAAGGGACGGCGGCCTTCGTTGTAGGTTATAATTTAGAAATAACATTTATCAAATTATGATAATTTCCTCAAGAATATACTAAAAGTATAGCATAATGATGATAATGGATGCGATATTATTCACAAAACAGGCTTTGTGTCAGAGAAAATGCAGGTCGAGTGTTGTTTAGTTTATCGCAAAAACACGGTGAATCTGGGTGAATTGTTAATAAGCGGAGTCATGATATAATTTCCTTATTTAGATTTGCGTGCATTCTACGTCGGTTGTAAAATGCCTAATTTGATGCATCCACAACTTAAAATACTATCATTGTAAATTCCTTATTTGGTGTGTGACATAATTTCCATAGGTTAGGAGAAAATACTAACTGGATTGAAAAATATTCAGCTCTTTACAAGAACAATTATATTATATTCCATCTGATCATATCCCAATCATGAAGTAACATGGATAAGCTGGATTTTGAACTGACAGCGAGTAGAATGGGTCGATTAATGGCATATTATGGACTTGTTTGGATGCATGAAATTGATAAGTTAGTACTCAGGCGCTATGCCAACCTGGGGAATGTAGCATTCTACTAACATCGCCAACAATTTCAATGAAATTGACCATACCACTCCATAGAGAACATCGTCTGAACTACGCCCAATTGTAAATATTTACATCTCGATTCGGGATGCAACTTTCGGCGATTATCTAACACAAATTATTTCGCCATCGAGAGTCATTGCATTTAATTAATATATAAGAATGACGGTGTGTGTCGTCAATTTGGATTAACATTCGTAACAAATAACCACTTCGAGCAAGATTATTCTCAATTTCTATTTGATCACCCTACCGGAGTGTTTCACATCACTTTAAAATTAAATTTGGTGTAATTTTAATGTGATTGTTGATGGTGCCAATAATTTGATCTTCGCCTTCCACAGCACAATGGAACAATTTCGTTGGAAGATCTGGTAGTTCCAAGTGTTTGTTCTATAAACAAATGGTTCTGTAACGATTTTGATATCTGTTTACATAACAAAGCGAACAAACGTGACAATAACATGAAATGTACGCGATATTTATGATTAAGAGCAAAATCTGTCTATTATATAATATTCTTTCTGTTTATGGCGGTTTTAGCTGATGTGACTATTAAAATAGCAATACCCACAGCAAAGGTCATCCGTATCTTTAATGTTTATATTTTATATATAGCTTTTTTCTCAATATTCAAATAAAATTAATAGCCGGAATATTTCTTCTTTCTATTTATGAAACTTGCAAGTTAACCGAATATAAAGTTAATTTATAGCTGTGAATGAGCTCTGGTGTTGAACCATTTAATCTGGCAGTACACCTCAATATTTCCGCAAATGTGTCCTTTTACAAAACATTTTCATCTTTCACAAGGGTGAATATACAGTCACTTCAATACAAGTATATTTCTTCAAAATTTGAAATAGGATGACAATGTGACCACATTTCAACCCCATAAAAATATTTATTATTATATATTATACTATATATAAACACTAAATCCTGTTCGTTGATTGGTCAACTGCCAATTGGGTCACCCATTGCATACCCCAATACCACACAGACTGTAACACAAACACGACGTCACAAATTGTTGACATAATCACTAAAAGTGGTTGTAACACCTTTATAGACTTGTTGTGAAATTTTATTTGTTGAGGTCAGGGGTGGAATAAATTTCACAACATATCTTTAAAATTGCACAAGTCTTTAAAGGTGTTACAATCTTATTTATATTATCAATTGTGGAGACTCGTATGTCAGATCATATACTCTTATATATGCGAGTCTCCCATAGGGAGCCTCGCATATATAAGAGAATGCACTGGCTTGCAATGTCAAGGTAAACACTGTTAGGCCAATCTATATATAAGAGAAGGCATTGGCACAGGATTTTCACTCCTTTTAAGCTCAACATAATACTTGCAACAAATGAATTAATTTGACCCATGGATGAGTGCAAAAATACACTCATGTGCTCTATGAATGATGCAAAAAGCATAGCAATTATAATTAAAATGAATTTTATTGTAAATGTGTCTTTTCATGTTGACAAAATTGTTCAACCACCCTTGTCACCCATGTTAATCTCACAGTCAACACTAAATAACCCAACACAAATCGAATATCATAATGATATTCTAATTAACATAATAAAGTTCCGGCATTGACATGGACATCATTGCACTAAGCTCTTAAGTCACTGTGCAAGCCGATAATATTTTCTTAACCAAAATATGCATCTCCTAATAAGTATCTTTGACACTGAACTATTGGGTTATCCTTCGTGCGCCACAGTAAAGTTTACTTAAAAATGGTATGTAATACCTATGGTACGGTAATTCTCACGCACTCGTCAACCGGGGAGTGACCTGACCAACCTTGTGGTCTATTCTAATAAAAGGAGATTGAGGTTAGCCAATTCTTTCTTTTTCTCATCCTCTGTGTTCGATGCGGTTGGCCGAGTGCGTGGGGCGGGATGTTGGTTCCAACTGGGAGGGCCCTGACTTCAGTGTCCAAGATACATATTTTGGTTAAAGACATATTATGGACTTGTTCGGGTGCGTGAAACTGATAAGTTAGTATTCAGGCGCTATGTCAACTGGGGGAATATAGCATTCGACTACCATAATCCGAAAATCTCAAAGAAATCGACCATAACACTCCATAGATATCGTCTGAACTACGTATAATTTTGTAAATATTTACATCTCAATTTGGGATGCAACAATCGGCGATAAACTGAAGTAAATGATTTCAGAATCGAAAGTCATTGCATTTAATTAATATATAAGAATGATGGTGTGTGTGTGCTGGAAATTTGGATTAATATTCGTAAAAATAATTACTTTGAGCAAGATTGTTCTCCATTTCTATTTGATTACCCAACCGGAGTGTTTCACATCACTTTACGAAAATATTGTATATCTCCGTCAAAGATATCTTGGAGACTGAACTATTGGGTAAAATTAGAATTCTTGAAGAGGAGGAGAGCACCAGGCAGATAAGCAGACTATGCCTGCGAAAAACACCAGGTCACTCCCTAGTTGACAAGTGCATGAGAATTACCATACTGTTGGTATTTCATACCATTTTTAGGTAAATTTTTCTGCGAAGCATGAGGTATAACCCAATAGTTCAGTGTCCAAGATATCCTTGATGGAGATATACATGTGTGCCTTACTAAAAAATATGAGGCCGGGTTTAGGGGCTAATTATGTTATACATTGTTGTCTGTGCTGGGAGTGGGACTAATTGACAAGCCTTTTGTATGAATTTCTATGGTTTCATACAGCTTGCAAACCCAATGATGTTTGACAGTAAAAACTATACATTATGATTTGATTTTTAATAGCAAATGTTTGAGAGCATTATTCAGGCCCATTCATTTGCATGCACACCGAGACATCTATTGCACAATGTTCCTTGCTTCGGTGCTGTTTTCCGACGGCATCTGTCACACAAATGATTCTTGGCTGACGATATAACAAGGGTGTAATCTTCAGAAACTGTTGTCTTGCCTGTAAGAAAAATTGCGTCTGAAGAGATATGTTGCTACATTCCGCCCTGGCATTTTAACCCTTTCATGATGGGAGCTGCGCTGGTGCAGAATTAAAGATCCTATGCCATTGCATTCTCTTATATATGCGAGTCTCCCATAGGGAGCCTCACATATATAAGAGAATGCAATGGCTTACAAGGTCAAGGTAAATATTATTAGGCCAATCCATTCTCTTATATATGCTAGGCTGCCTATGGGAGACTCGCAAATATAAGAAAATGCATTGGCACAGGGTTTTTGCAAAATTTCAGGAAGCTCCAGTCATGGAAGGGTTAACCCCTTCATTACTAAATGGATTCTCCCAGCCAGTTATAAAATTAAGTATATATTGGAATAGTCTATTGTTCATTTGGGGGGCTGTTCAGAAAGAATGAGCAGATGGCAGACATATGAAAAGAGAGAGAGAGATAATTTATTGACGAAGAGCAACTAAATATGCACAAATAATAGTGAAAATAATAAGGTTCATACAAATTAAAAGAGAAAAAACAACAAAATCTATGCTAACCCATCTGGGATAACTATCCACCAGATGGGCTGAGTGCTCCTTGTCTGGAGAGGGCATATCCATGAATTGGCTGTCTTACTGCCCACCCCAATTAGTCATTAAAATAACACTCTGCTCTGCTTGGAAGCTGTGTGGACGTTGATATATTATATAGAATAACTGTGGTCAATTATAAAATATACAATTTTATGTATAGGATCATTTGAAAATGACTTCGAAATCAAGGGAGCGTACAGATGAGTGACCATGCAAGTTTAACCTATATATGTATATGTAATGATCGATTGGTCATATCACGCAATACTCTTTATGTATTAGTTTTATTTTCAATCATTAATTAGAAGAGCCAGGGTCATAAAATTAGGTGAGTAACTCGCGAAGATAATCCAAGTGTAGACGAATTCATATACATTGGTGGGAAATGTTTAGATAATAAGTTCAACAATGGCCATTTGTTGAACTTATTATCTGAACATGTCCTAAAGTAACTACACGTCAATGAGTATTTAGTAAAGAAAGGGTAATAGCATAGTATACAGTGATGCCCTAAATAATCGACTCCTTAATCACAGCAGAATTATGGGTAATTTTTCAGGATTTAGTCGGAAATATGGCTTGTTGCTAGAGCCCGAAGCCGCCATCGCACGCCGCCAGCCATATTGGGCACAAGCCATCGCCAGCCATATTATCTCTAACGCCAGCCACATGAAAAAATCTCTGCCACCGGAATTGTAAAATGGCTGAGCCGTGTGCAAGGTAGTGTTCAAACGACTCTGGGATTCCGGAGTCGGCTAGTCGAACCCCAAAAGTCGAGTCGACGTCGACTAATCGGCCAAATACATCACCAACCTTATACTAATGAAACACATGTGAAAGAAAATTACAAATTCCGTGCCATCATCACAATATTTACACTCTACTGTGATCAGAGAATTGAATCCATGTGACACGTCACAGGGTTTTGTTGCAAATGAACCGGTGATCTAGAAACCCACCGATCGCAAATAAGTTCCCTACGAATCTACGATGATAATGAGAATAAATAATTGAGGGATTTTCTGTTTAATCATGAAATCAAATAAATACTTCCCTGCCAGGGTATAGAAAATAAACGATACTCAGTCTCAGAGTCAGCTCAAAATAAAAAAACAAAAACAAAAGAAAACACACACACTGTGTGACACACATTATAATGATTATATATACGATGATGCGTACATAGGCCTACTTTGTAAGTTGCCATAACTTACGTAAGGCGTACGTAGCAAGCGGAGAGTTAGACTCAGTTAGTATCGACGAACACTTTTGTGGAAGCCCCTCCCTCTTTACCTGTGTGGGTTAGAAATTCGCAGTACGAATTTTTGCGTCCGCGGTATAGGGAGTATATATATAAAAAGAATAATTTTCTCAGCAAGTTAATTGTCGCCGTTTCATGACTATTTGAACCAAAATAAATGATAACATCATGGACCACGTGCTTTTTAGAAGTCAAATATAGAGTTACTGCTCTTGTATTGAAAATGAGTAGTGGTTAACTTGAATTATCGCATTGGCGAATTTCGGCGTAGTTCTATGTCAAGCTCAACATTATTACATATGTTCGAAAGCTTCTTGAACATACCGGTAGACTAGCTATCTTTGCTGCTTTTCTGACCCACATTTAGTGAAACCATGCATTGTCAAGGCCAGCTGATGAGATTATATACTGTATTCCGACTTAGTCGACTGTGGAAGTTAGAGTCGATTTTCCGACAAACCAACATCGACGATTATTTGTCGACTAATCGTTTGAACACTAGTGCAAGGGCTTATATTTCAAGCACAGCTGTACTGTGAATCGCAATGAACTAAACCGCATTGCCTAATATTGGCATACTCACATGGACACGGAATGGTTGTTATATGATCAAAACACCGGGCCCCTTAATGTGGAATAGACATTCCCAAATGCATGCTTTCATATAACTGAATGGGCGCATCCATTCGGTATTGAAAGGGTTAAAGTATAAATATGTTTATATCGACACGACCCAGTCTCAGACATCGCTGGCATTTGTCAATATATGGACATAACCTGTAGAATAGAATAGAAAATAGTTTATATATAATTACTATCGGATTCATCATTCAATGATGCATGCATATATCGCAAGATGCCAGTGATGATAGCAGTCTGAAGTCGACAGAAGTCCCAATGTAACTTATACCAATTAGATGGGAAACTACATAGTATATCCATGCCAGTCCTTCGTGTATTTTCGCCATAATGGAAAAGCCCAACATCAAAAGATTATGTGTGGTATGGAATTCTATGGGTTCACCACAAGCGCTAAAACTAACGGGGTCTATAACCGGGGATTAGGAACATTTCGGAAATGAAACTACGCTGACTGATAACGTCTCAGCCGGCTGAGCCGCCATATTTCATCAGCCCCGAACGTCGCGACGGAGCCGGCTAAGCAAGCTAACCAGCCACGAAATTGGTTGAGCCGGCCGCGAAAATTATTTGTCGTGGCTTCGGGTTCTACTTGTAGCCATTCACCGGAAAGCTCTGTGACTGTCAGAGCTTTCCGATGAATGGCAACAAGCCATATTTCCAACTAAATCCTGAAAAATTATCCATAATTCTGCTGTGGTTAAGGAGTCGATTATTTAGGGCATTACTGTAGTATTATTAGTTATTGTGGTAGATATAAGGTGTGACACTGACTGCTCAAACTGTATGTTCAACAAAATCGCTCTCGTTGAACATAGGCCCCAAGACGTCAATGTCACACAAGGTTACTGTCAATCAACACAATAATGTATATGTTCTGCTGATAGTCCCATCACAAAATATTGAAATCTATTGTATCTCCATAACATTGTTCAATGTAAATGATGTCAAGAAGCAGTCCAGCGAGAAACAATGGAAAGGTTCGCTTTCTTTCCCTTATGTTGGCGGCTCAAGATGTAAACACTGGATTTAAAACGTGGCTTTCTGAGCAATCAGAGACCATATTTATTATTGGAGGCAGAACACCACAGTTTTGTCACACATTTATATTCTACCAAACTACCAGCCTTTACAATCTGCAGATTAAAATAAGTCTCCGTATCAATAATTCGCCAATATGTGGCACTTCTGACACCAAAGATTGTCAATCTCAACATCTCTGGCATTTATCTATAAATATACCTCTTATCCTTATATGAGATATTGGTGCAAGGATATAGACCGGATATGCCACTTAATGCAGATTGTATTCAAATTACGCGAACTAAAATTTAAATGGAGCTAATACATTTATTAGACATAAAAACAACAGTTTGTGTGAGTCTTTTTTGTGCATTGTGTACATTAAAATTGAATACAGCAGGAAAAATTATCACATGACCTGTCATGTGACTTGACGTAGTTCGGCAGATATGGTTCCTATAAGTATGAGAGTCGATTTTTGGCTACGGAAATAGACGAGCATTTGAGATTGCAAAGATTGTCTACCAAATAGGAAAAGTAGGAAAAAGTGGGTTGCGTTTTTTATATAAAAAAAAAAAAAAAAGGCAATGACATGGGTGGTCTGGAGATCAAATGGAAGGAATATAGTTTTTGAAGAAGAAAAATGGTTCTTTATTGACATAGAAGAAAATAGTATACTGACCATCAGTTATGATGCTACATGTGCTTTCTACACACATCTTGTCATCAGATGGCTGGGAGGTTTTATCTAACAACAATGTGCTGGAAGTTTGTAAGATCTCATTGAGTGCTGATGAGCTGGATGACCTCTCTGGATGTAAATTCTGTCATAAAAAATACGAAAAGAAGATAATTAATATTATCCATCATGACCTGGGATGAGGGATGGAAAAATTTCACCCGAGGGGCCAGATATTTTGGCAGCCGACTGTCCGGAACAAATATCTGGCCCCCAAGGCTGAGATTTTTCCATGATAGCTCCCATCTAGAGGTCACCATGAAGATCCTTTTGAGTTTTGGTGATGGTCGGATGAGGGATGTGGCTTGAGGGTATGCTAATGGAAATTGTTGACAGATGCACGAAGACACACACATGGACAGACGACAACCCATTGCAATAGCTCAAACTTGACTTTGCTAATAAATGGATAGTAATTCAATATCAAACAAGATAGTGGCACTTCTCATTACAAACTTGTTAGAATCTTAACCCTTTACCCAAAAAAATGGCCAAAACCGGCCAAATAAAGCTTCAACAGCCTATAAAAATATCTTCGGTCTGTCTCAATAGAACCATACAAACAGGCCTCAGCTCACAAGGCGACTCGGGCGAGATTGTCGCCTTACTGTCGCTGACTTCGCCCTATCGTCGCTCTAAGGCGAAATCGAAGTCGCCTTTTTACTTAATTGTTTTTCTAGTTTTTTTTTCCGGACATGTCCGTATATAGATGAATTGTGGCGGCCATCCCAAAAAGAAACAGACGATGCAGAGCCAAAGACCCAAGTGTTTAAAATAAAAAATATGACCTATTGTTTTGTGTTGTTATTCCGTCGCCTTTGTTCCCTTTGCGGTAATGAATGTTAATCACGAATGTTTTGACACGCTGAAAACACGATGAGATGTTCGCATCTATGTTGTTACTGACCATCGTGAGTGTCACAAATAAATGTTTTAATTAACTTAAAAGACCGCCGTCCCGCTTTTCAGATATAAAACAATTACGACATTATCAGAGTATGTACCAGGCGCTTCGGAAGTTCGTTTCGGTAAGGCGTCGGACTTTTTGAAGAGACCGCATCGGACTTTTTTAAGAGACCGACTTCCGTAAATAAAATAATGTATCTGTATCTGTATCTGTATCTGTATGTGGTTTCAGTGCAGGATCCTGTCGGATGTATTAGCACACGGGATGAGACTATGACGTGGTGTTAGATGTTGTTTCGTCCTCTGATGGAAGTAGAGAGCGCATAGAATCTTCTTCAAGATGGTTCCAGTCAAGAATAGTCCGTGGAAAGTAGGAATTTCGGAATTCTGCACGATCAGCCTTAATAATTTCGTATGGTTTAGAGTTTATACACTCTAGGCTTTGCACAAAGTTATTTGCAGTGAAGCCGTCGAATTTTTTGGCCTTGATTTTTCTCCCACTTTGGTGTTTAGGTCTCAAGAGTCCTTTGGTGTCGATAGCTGGGACCAGTCCATCCACTATCTTGCCAAACAATTGCACTCTTTGGTCTGTCCTCCTGCCTTCCAGGGTCTGCAGCATGAGATGTTTCCGCATGTTTGTTACAGCTCCTTCTTCTCTAGATGTATAATCACCGGTGATAAACCTTACTGCCCTCCTCTGTATCCTCTCCAAATTTTCAATGTCTCTCTGCAGATGGGGGTCCCATACGACTGCTGCATACTCTAGTTTGGTGCGCACTAGTGTCTCATACGCGATTTGTTTGCTATTTCCTGGTGCTCTTCTCAGGTTCCGGCGAATAAATCCTAGAGTGCTATTTGCCTTGCTTACTGTTTTCCCGATGTGAGGTGACCAATGCATGTCGTTGGATAATGTGACGCCAAGATATGGGCTTTCTGTTACCTGTTGGAGTAGGTGATTGTCCAATTTGTATCTAAATGATGATGTTGGCTTGATGGACAAAATATAACATTTCTTGGCATTGAATCGCATGCCCCATCGGTGTGCCCAGTTTTCAAGGTGTTCTAGGTCACGTTGCAAGGTGATGTGGTCGTTTTGGTTGTTGATCGATCTGTAGAGCAGACAGTCATCGGCGAATAGTCTTACCTGTGATGAGACGCTATCTGGGAGGTCATTGATATGGCATAGGAAGAGAAGAGGACCAAGCACAGTTCCTTGGGGTACTCCTGAGTCGACCGTCACGTATTGGGATGATTCACCTTCGATGGTCACTCGCATTTGGCGCTTTGTGAGGAAGGTTTCGAGCCAGGCAAGGAGGTTTCCATCAATACCATAACTTCGCATTTTTGCAAGCAGTTTCTTGTGTGGCACTGTGTCAAACGCTTTGGAGAAGTCAAGGATTGCAACGTCGGTTTGGATTTTGTTTTCTAAGTTAGTGAAGAAATCGGTGGTTGTGGTAAGCAGTTGGGTGACGCAAGTTTATTGCTTTAATCGGATTATACCAGTGATGTTGGCATTAATTAAGGGAGGCCATTAATTAATAAAAGCTTTTGCAACTCCTTTGTTAGTTAGTCCTTATTGTTTATTTTAGCGGACACCCACATTACAGCCGTGACCAAATTAAACTTAAAAAGTTACATGCATCATCATTCATGATTCAGTCATTTCAGACTGTACAAACGTATCTTCCAAGCTGCAGTCTAGGAAATAATACTACTTTCATTTAGTTAAAAAAGTAACTATTACTGTAACTTGATAATTGTCTTGCTTTAATAAATGATAGCTACACAAAACATTTCCAAAAAGTTATTAAATGTATAATAACAATTAATTAAGCTAATTTCAGATAAAGTCAAATTTTTTTAGTTTTATTTGTTATTTTATCTTTTTAAATTTTGTATTGTCAGATGTTATAAAATAAAGCGATATTTGAAAATTGTCAATTTTTGGTAGTCTCCCCACCCTGAAGTCTCCCTAAATTTCCTGAAGTCTCCCTAAATTTCCTGGAGGGAGACTTCAAGTCTCCCTGTTCTGGACCCCTAGGCTGAGGCCTGCATACAAATATGGATATCATTGGAACCGGCTCCTTGACCACATTGTGATAGTTACAGTTATGCCCTGTGCCAATGCATTCTCTTATATATGCGAGTCGACCATAGGTCGCCTCGCATATATAAGAGAATGCATTGGCCTAAATATGCGAGGCTACCTATGGTCGACTCGCATATATAAGAGAATGCATTGGCACAGGGCCCTTCTGTTGGGTAAAGGGTTAATGCGAAATAAAACAGAGATGCCATAGCATAGCTAGCAGCAAATCATTTATCCCGCCTGGTTGCTGTGGAACAGTAAACTCGGGATAACTATCAATAGATCTGACAGTACAGCGTACATTTGATCAGTTCAGTACACGCGCAGCGATATGGAAATCAGTCACTCAATTTGCCAGCTTCAATTCCGCACTTCTACCAATTGTCAACTAACTGAGATAATGCCTTTGTTGGCCCTAAAGGGATGAGTATATGCTAAAGCGTTGAACAAAGCCCGTCGATATTGAGGGAGGACTATTTCGTCTGGTCACATGGGTAATCACAGCATACAGCCTTTCCAGGTAAAACTTCTGCCCGGTTTGGTCGACAATTATTTTGCGCACCCACCCTCCCACCCAATATTTCTGCTTCAGTTTTTGGAGGAGGTACCCCTTGTGCTAACAGCTGTGATTAGTGTGTTTCAGACCAGATATGTGATCGTAGACCAGGATTCCATGGTTGGTGCTTGGGTGGTACCAAAAAAAGGGGCTTCACCAATAACAAGAAAGCTGAAGGTCCATATACAAGTTTTCGACTACCTGTTGCTTAATAAAAGGTAGTCATTAAGGCAAACCTGTCTTGTTATTAATAACAACCCAGTGGGATAAAAAGGTATTCATAAAAATTGGCCTGGAACCCTGAATATATCTTCAATTGTGGTTTAAATTGACACATCTTTAATCGTGGTCAAAACTGACTTAACAAATTGATGCATTGTCTATTTAATTCTGTAAATAAAGCCCCATGACCACGATGCCTGAATTATTGCTGTTTTTTTTATATCGCGGTCCAGTTCCAGGGATAAAAAATAGGTCCATAAATACATTGCCTACTCTTATTCATATTTATAACATGCCAATCAGCCCCCGACCAATGGCAGTTATCTATTAAGGTCCGGTGACCGACCTTTATTTACTGTAAAGATCTTTAAGTCATCACCTGTTCTATCAAACGGTCTGCCTTTATTTACCGTAAAGATATTTAAGTCATCACCTGTTCTATCAAACGGTCTGCCGTGATTACAATACACCTTTCCATTGTATTTGTGGCACACTCCTTGATTGACCAATTATACAACCGCGATCATGCAAACAAATGAGTTGTCCTCACCATTACTAATAAGGGCTGTGGTACCATGTTTTCTCACAACAAGCAAATACATGCAGGGATGTAGCGATGTGGAAGACAAGGGTGACACATCATGCCAAATATATAAATGTTAATAATTAAATCAGTATAGTGTAATCAATGACAGACCATTTTACAGCGAAGATAAGGACAAGGACTAACAGATATTAAATAAAGTAAACAAAGGTCGGTAGCCGGACCCCATTGGATAACCTACATTGGTCGAAAGTGCTGCGTGTGATATTATAAATCCGGCTTCGAATGTATGAAATAAATAATTCTGATGCATAGGAATAATGCACAAAAGAAGAGAACGGTAGTGTGCTCTTTAATTATTCCAAGATTAACACAAAAGTAAATTGAAATGTCATGATTCTGCACAAATACATATAAATATAATCCAGATGAATATATCACTGAAGCTGGAGACTATGGAGTATTGATTGGTATTCACCGGACCCGTAAGACTGATCACATATTTAATTGGTAAGAGAAACTCATCTCGGACTGACTGAGTGTTATAAATATGTTATAAGCACTGCATCCGATTTATAATCGTAATAAACACAACGCGCACCCTTGGGGCGCTTCTGATCTTTATTTCGCTTATAAATTGGAAGCTGGGCTTATGACATATATTGGTATGCCCCAGAAATACTCATTAAAGTTATAGAGTTTATTCAAGTCTGGTCCCAATTTTGTTTCTGTATAGAACAATAAAGAGTGTACATTGTACCTGTATGTCTAATTTATCTGCAAAAAATTGAAATCATATGGAAAATTGGTATGACTTTGGCAAACATTTCGCGGAGTATCTATAGTTGTAGATCGCAATTTCGTGTATTTATCAATCTATCTTATCCCTACTTACAAATCACGTAGACATAACTGAGAGGTTAAAGGTACTCAATCCAATTTGATGGTACCCATATCATCAGATTCCAACAACAACAAATTTATTTTGAAATTCCACTTCAGTTATCAGAATCGAGTAATTGCCCAAAAATAATGCTAACCGCAGTCAACTATAGTATAAAATTGCCCAAAACCTGTTACTTATCAACATTTTGTTCAATGAAATTTTGCCGGTTTGTCAAATATCTGACACAAAAAGCCACTTGATTTTAGAGTTATCCATCTTCATCTACAATTTAGTCAAGAGAAAGTCTTCTCGTTGAATGTTTACTGGGTCACTTAAAACAAGAGGTGTGCACTCGAGTGCTAGCATACCCCCACTGTGGCAAATTCAACCCGCATTATCCGTAAACCCAACAAAAAAGATTTTTAACTTTAAAGAAAAATTTGGATTAATAATTTTGATATTGGTTCATATTTGTTCGAATGATTGCAGAAACCCAAAAAAGGGTAGAAAATGAAACACAACCTTAACATCTAAGATGGCTTTTGTCGAGTGTGATAGCATCCAAAAAAAAGGAAGTTTCAAATATCTACGATCAAAACTGTAGGAGGAGTTGATTAAACCATGAAGGTACTCTCATACAGAAAAACAGAAAATTATTAAAAAAAAATTCAAAGTCGAAAGGCCCATAACTTTGGGAAAAATCATTGGATCAAACTCAAATTCGAACTTGACCTGTATTTTTATATGAACGACCCACAAAAAAAGAGAGAATTTCCAATTAAACAATCCAATCCAAACTTGAGTTATCATCCGGAAACCAAAGAAAAGTCGAAAAGCCCATAATTCTGAGAAAAATCATCGGATCAAACTCAATTCGAACTTGACCTGTATTTTGATATCATTGACTCACACAAAAAAGGAATTATCAATTGAACAGTCCAAACTTTAGTTATCATCTGGAAAAAAAAAATAAAAAAAAATTGAATTTTCTAAGTAGAAAAAAGTCCATTACTCTAGAAAAAATCATCGGATCAAACTCAAATTCGAGCTCAACCTGTATCTTGATATGACTGATCTACAAAAAAACGGTATTTGCAATTAAAAGATCCAAACTTGAGATATCATCCGGAAACAGAAAAAGTGAGAGATTTTCTAAGTCGAAAATGAGGCGTAACTTTAAATAAAAAAGTCGGACCGAACCGCAATTAGCATCATGCGGAGAGGCAGTCCTAAGGAGATTGCATACACAAAATTATTGAAATTGGTTAATAGTTGTTTGAGTTATGAGGTCGGACGGACGGACACACGGAGGGAGAAAGCGTGACGGACAGACGCAGTCAATCCAGTATACCCCCCATTTTCTTCGAAAGTGGGGGTATAATTATTGGTTGAGAAAAATAATAGATTTCAAACATCGATATCTGATCACTCTGAGCTTTGATGGGTGGGTTCCTCGACTCGAATCAAATATATTTTACCCCCGAAGCCAAGGAAATAGTAATTTGCTAGCGTTAATTCGGATTATGCATCTTTAACCCTTTCAGTGCCAAGTCCGATGTTTGTATCAATCCATATTTCCTTTATCATTTTTCAATAAATTTGAAAAATGATCAAGGAAATATGGGTTGATACAAAAATTGAACTTGGCACTGAAAAGGTTAAACTACCCGCGCCTGTTTAATAAAAAAATTCTGGATTATTTACCTTTAAGGCACTCATAAGAATATCAGATGCATAGAGAGCTGAGTCGAAGTTTACAGGATCATCCGCAAGGATCAAGTGATTTACTTGTGTCTTGATTTCCATGGCTGGCTGGAATATATGCATCAGTGCTGTGTCATTCCATTCCGCAGGGAGATTGTACCACAGCGACTTGAAGAGAGAACTCGGATCTGATAAAGGAAAGAGCAGTCTATGTCAACCCAGTCTATTTAACCCATGCATGACAAGAGCTGTGCTGGTGCAGCATTAAAGATCCTGTGCCAGAGCATTCTCCAGTAGGGAGCCTCGAATATATAAGAGAATGCACTGGCTTACATGGTCAAGGTGAATATTGTTAGACCAATGCATTCTACTATATATGCGACGCACCATATGGGCAACTCGCATATAAAAGAGAATGCATTGGCACAGAGTTTTTCGCAAAAATTCAGGAAGCTCCAGTCATGGAAGGGTTAACAGCTACATGTTCAATTATTCAAAATGTTCCCAATATTCTTTATGCTATACAGAGCAATTCCATAGTGACTAATGGGACAACCTGTTGCAATTTTTGTGATACCCTGATCTTACTATGATACAATTGCTAATTTCTCATGATGGTATGGGTACTACATGGGATCTATATTTTACTGATGGCAGATCGATGGTTTTGGCTTAATTTTTTGTATGATACGGTCTAAAAACTGACTGTGACTAACGGGACAGAAAGTGGACATGATATTTTATATCTATAAGGGGGTATACAAATTTATCTAAACCGCTGGAAATAAACAACAAATGTTATATCTCAATGATAAAAAGTTTAAACCCTCACTCTCTGGACTGATACTGATATTGCACCACCTTCTGAATGCGAAAAAATAAACAAACAGTAGCGTGACTAACGGGACATCCAAAATCGTGACTAACGGGACAAAAAGTGCATTAGGCTTTTCCAACTTTTATATAGGAATTTGGGTTTACAGCTAGCAAATACTAAGAAGAAAACTTTGACCAAAACATTTTCATAACACAAACAGGAAACAATCTTGATTCAGCTGTTGATAACTAAAACATGAGATTTAATGGGGCAGTCAGTAAACTCAGTACCGGTGTGCAATGTCATCCCCGAGATGTCCAGTGTTTTGGTTGTCACATGGTTTATATTAGGGGATTACCAAGAACAGACCTCATATGCTCAACCACCATCATCAAGTCCACCAAAGGATTAAGCTCTCTGAACATCGCACATGTACGAGATTACTACTAATACCATGTCGGATCTTCCTTGTTAAACCACTCCTTGTCAATCAGAGGATTTAGCTATCCAGCACCCATTGGGACAAACCAGACACTACAGTCAGACCTCAAAGTTAGCCATGGCAAAAGGCATTGCCATAGAAAAAGCTGTAGAAGACAATATAATAATTCATACAATTCTTAAGAAATGCTGTAGAATAAAAATGACAAATTCAAGGGCTGCTGCAGATATAATAAATGTGTCCTGGTTTGAAAAGTATTAGTGTTCTTGTAGTGAATGATCTGAAACCAGAACAAATATCAGAGAGAAAATTTAGATTCATATTACCCATATTCGAACTTGACCCGAATTTTGGACTGGCATACTAATTTTGGTTCCATTCCGATGACTGGTAAACTCCATACCAAATTTGGTCCCAATCCGATAACCCAAATTAAGGCTATCATCCAGAAACCATTGTCTGATGGATGCGTGCATAGACACACAAAGAGACAATGATCATTATATATGTACACATGTACATGTTGATGAAATTTTGCTTTTGCAATGAAACTAACAGCTAAATTTACAGACAAATATTACTTTTTAGAAAAAATTTGGTTATTTTTTATGCCATTCAGAATCGTGACTAACGGGACAATTACGGTGGCGTGACTAACGGGACAAATTTCACAAGTCACTATTTCAAATTCTGTTTGCCATAATCCAGTTTCCATTGAAGTTGTAAATTGACTTCATATAGAGAGATAATTTATAGAGATTGAAAATAGATATCTCACTGATGTGAAAGTTCTCACCTTTTTGGTGAAAAGAGGGGACAATTTCGTGACTAACGGGACATGAAAGTTCCATGAACGAAAAATATATTTTCTTCGACAAAAGGGAAGAACCATCAAACTTAACATTTTTTGGTAACACTCAGCATATTATTTGTGAAATTAAACATTAAAGTAACATTACATAGCCACTATTATTATGTAAACATACCAGTATTACGGCGAATAGCATTATTAACCTGGAAATACTAAATACTGGACGAAGGTTACCCCACATGTAATTTTGGAAGAAAAGAATTACCAAGAAAAATTGTATTGAATTCTTACTCTTCAGATACTGTCCTTTGAAAAAAAAAGTAACAAATGCTCTGTATAAATTATTGGATTTTTAGCTACCATGTCTCATTTTCATTGAATTGCTCTACAGGGCTTTTTCAGCAGTATGACTCCCCACCCACACTTCACTCAAAAAATTCATGAGACTATCCTCTGATTGGAATGGCTGAGTCCTGCCGAGATTTTTGGTTGGTTGACACTGACGTACTGCTTTTTGAAAGTAATGGCATTCCCTGCTATTTGTTTCAAACTATAAAGCACCTAGCTGTTCAATAATCTCGGTTTACTCAGACTGAGGAATCCCTTCCCATCTGACTGATATCCCTCCCTCACTTATTGGGGAAGGGACATGTCGCCAAAGAGGAGAAGACTTCATATAAGCCCTCAGGCTTGTTGTCTGATCCTCATTTCCATAATTATCTTTTATATTTTGTATATTTATGTCATTTGTATATTATGTTATTTGTTTGGATTTGGAAATAAAAATATGTTTACACTAAAAATAGTAAGATATCCAGTCCCAGTATATTGGAAAAAATTATATTCTGGTGACAGAATTCCCTGTTCACTGATCTCTCCGACTGATAATTATTTACAACAATATTCCATGCTTCTCAGTTCTAAGACAAAAGTATACAAGGTGCAAGTTTTCGATCTTTTTCCCCACACTATTTAGTTAAACTGAACAAAACAGAGCATTTTTTATTCCACATCTGTTGATGCGAGTCAACTGTATTCAACATATTCCAAACCAACGAATACATATTATTGTATACCACATGTGGAATACAAGCCGGAGCTACTTCGTGTTGATGTTGTTGTCCCGAGTGATGGCATACATATCATCAACAATCTGCTCTGGGTGATGCGCAGATAATTACCAGTTTTTCATCAGACTTACATTACAATAACAGTAATTATAGTATCAAAGGTCAGAGCCATCGATAAAAGTTATCCGACATAAGGGTGTTGAATAAACACAGAACACAACATGCATCATAATCTAGAATATTTTATCGAACTTGTTGCAGATGGTGCATAGTCACATTTCACTCAATCTTCGCTTTCATGAAATATATTCTTGCGCTGTCCGCAACTCATTTGATAAAAGATTCTTGATAAAGATGCACGTTGTGTTCTGTCTATATAATGATAGCTAACTTACCACAGCCTTTTGGTTTGAATGGAAAGTATTTATATATATCTTCCGCCAGATGTGGAACAATGGGTGACAGACTTCTTACAATGTGGTCCAGCAGGTAGTATAAGACTGTTTGACAGGATCTTCTCTCGTGACTGCCGGCAACACTGCAGTACAACCTGTCCTTTATGATTGCCAAGTAGAAACTTGACAGGTCATCCTTCACGAAGTGCTCCGTTGCAGATGTAACCTCAATGTAGTCATACCTGTCATAGTTCTCAGTTACCTGTAGAACAAGTAGACAATAGTCAATTCTTCTGAGAAGCATGCAATTTTTCTCCTTGAGTGAGATGCGGAAGAATATTTTTACGAGGCTAGCCAGGTGAAATTAATCCTCGCATCTCACGACATGAGAAAAACCATACGCTACTCATAACAGTTAACTGTTGAGTTTATTATTTTTTCTACACCAGTTTATTATGATCCAGACCATAATGAAACACATGTTACACCTACCATGTTCTTAAAGCCTCAACGTCACCAGCAATTTCTGTTAAAATAACGCGCATGGATACAGAATGATGAAAAAATATGAAGTACAGTAATGCCCTAAATAATCGACTCATTAACCACAGCAGAATTATGGGTAACTTTTCAGGATTTATTCGGAAATATGGCTTGTTGACATTCATCGGAAAGCTCTCAGCGAGAGCTTTCCCATGAATGGCAACAAGCCATATTTCCGAATAAATCCTGAAAAGTTACCCATAATTCTGCTGTGGTTAATGAGTCGATTATTTAGGGCATTACTGTACCACTAGTGCTGAAATTAGGATAACATCTTGAGAGTGGAATAACACGCTCGATCTGCTGGGAGTGGGGATACGATTTATATTTTGATGTAAAAAGTTAATGAAAATATAATAAATAGACAATAGTCAACCCTTCTTAGTAGTGTAAGATTTTTCTCCTCACGTGAGATGCAGAGGATTTGGCTAGCGCCCCGTGAAAATAATCCTCGCATCTCACGAGAGGAGAACATTGTAAGCTACTCAGAATAGTTAATTGATGTGTTCATTATATTTTCTATTCCAGTTTGTTACGAGCCAAACCACAATGAAACAGATTGCTAGGCCTACCACATTCCCGAAGCTACAAATTGACCAACCTTTACCGTTGACATAATGTGCAAGGATATCAAACCATGCAAACGAATAACATCATGATGGAATTCTGAGACAAAATTCCTGAGCTGGGGTGCGAACCTGTGCCTATGTTTTTGTTGCACATCCCCAAAAAAGAATGGCTGTTAACCAGTAAGTTTAGTATCGTCATGGACTTGAATCAACCCCCATGAGAGTTTGGTGAGGTGTATTTTAAGGTTTCTATTTAATTTCCACAGTGAGAATCTGATGGCTTTCCTTTTTTGGGGATGTGATAAGGTCCAGTCGGTAACGTGTTGGGTTACATCATAATGTCACAGGCCAGAAGACTTGCACATGTTCAAACCTGGCTCAGGAATTTGTCTTGAGTGCGACATGTAAACTAAAAACTTTAGTTTGAACATAGGGTTTGATGTAGTTTATTGTTTCACAATTGAATATTATATCATATCTCATTTTATATTTCATTATCAGATGCATGTAGTCATGTACAGCTTAAAGGCATGGATGGCCTTCGCGGTTGATATGCTGTTGATATAGTCACATCTGTTAAAACCGCCATAAACAAAAGAATATTAAAATATAGACAGATTTTGTTCTTATACCAATCATAAATATCGCTTAAATAGTATTTTATTGTCAAGTTTGTATGCTGTGTTATGTCAAGAAAGGACAAATTGTGTTACTGAACCTGGCTTTTGTTTACATAACACAGCGTACGAACCTGAGAATAGCATACTATTTACGCGATATTTATGATTGGTACAAGAAGAATGTCTGTCTATATTTTAATATTCTTTCTGTTTATGGCGGTTATAATGGATGTGACTAATTTAACAGCATACCCGCCATGAAGGCCATCCAATGCTTTTTATATATATTTAGTAAATTAGTGCATCCTCACCTTCTGTGAATACTGATGAAGTCTATGAAGCATGAACCTGTCCTGTATAAGCAGATCTTTATACGACATAAGCTTCTTTTCGGAATCGAAATCAAACAAACTTCCCAGAAGGAACCTCACCACTTTCCGTATCTGCAATTACCAATGCATATTGGTGAAAGAATCTGTCTAAGTCAAATTGGCTTGAAAAATAGCAGAATGAAGTTGCGAATACAGCACCGATGATTAGTAAATATCAGTAAAATACTTATTTTACCACAATGTTCCAATGGCAAATTTTGCAATATAAATGACAATGTTGATATCTCTACCCTATATGATATCCTGAGAAACATACCACATGTATGAGACCAACTAAACAATATCAATACAATACACTGATGGTTATTTCTTATTGCGGAACACTTAAAAAAGAGTTGAACTGGTTAAAGATATGGATGGCGTTCATGATAGGTATTGATGTTAAGGGTCAGATGCACGTTTTGCCAAAATTTCCTGGTATTTCAAAATGTATTTTCTCAAAATACGTTAAGAATTTCTTTGTGAAATTTGGTACAAGAGATTATTGTGAGACAGTATTTAAGACCCATCAACCAATTGGATATTATAACCTCATTTACTTTACTTTTAAATATTTAAAATTTCACTGTTTTCAGGTACCAAGAACTTCTATAACATATATTTTTTTTAAACGTGCCGTTCATTTATCCATGATATCATATCTCAAGATCATGAGGAGACTTAATTATTCTTTATTTGTGAAATTTAATGATTATTTTCATTAAGAAAGGCTACTACTCATAAATAATTTTCGATATTTGAGGATTTTCATGCCATGCCTGTTGATCAAAGAAAAATTGGGCTGAGATGAGTTGTGGGTCATGGTTCATAACAAAGTTACTGATGACCACCATATCTCTTAACACTGTGGATTAATTCTTGTTGATTGCTCCCTGCTTGAGTGGACCACACTGCATATCAACAATTGTTTGCATTGGGCTGGAATATTTGTGACTGCTGTATTCTTCATTATAATATATGGGGGTATGATGCTATATTATGCAATTGCAAATCAAACTCAACATTGTGATACAAATGAAGCCTCCTCTCATAGAGCAAAGACAATAAGCTATTTGGAGATTGGAGTTTTGTTTGAAATTATTCATTATTCTAGCAGTTCTTGGTATTGAAAGGGGCAAAAAATTAAATAATATTTTCAACCTCTCAAATGTATTAAAATCCGTTGCTCTTGTTGTCTCTTAATAATTGCTCAGATTCTACATCCAATGAAGATGATGGTATGTGAAATTCAGAGAAATTTTTTCAGAAAATCTCTTGGTATTTTTGACTGGATTTATGCAAAACGTGCATCTCCCCCTTAAAATAAAATAGTCACAATCGTTAAGATTTTGTTCATAAATATTGTGTAAATGTTATTGTTGAGAGAAGTATGCTGTGTTATGTAAACAAAAGCCAAATTATGTTTTATATAAATAAACGCCACCAGCCTTAGTCCAACGAAGATCGTATTCATGGTGGCATGCACAGCAGTCTCATTCTAAACACACCAAGTCTCATTTTAATCAAACTCCTAGCATACAGGCCTCAGCTCACAAGGCGACTCGGGCGAGATTGTCGCCTTACTGTCGCTGACTTCGCCCTATCGTCGCTCTAAGGCGAAATCGAAGTCGCCTTCAATTTTAGGGGGATTTTTTGTTTTTCTTAATTTTTTTTCTAGTTTTTTCCCAGACATGTCCGTATATAGATGAATTGTGGCGGCCATCCCAAAAAGAAACAGACGATTCAGAGACAAAGACCCAAGTGTTTAAAATTAAAAATAAAATATGACCTATTGTTTTGTGATCTTTTGTGTTGTTATTCAGTCGCCTTTGTTCGCTTTGAAGTATAATGAATGTTAATCACGAATGTTTTGACACGCTGAAAACACGATATGTTCGCATCTGTGTTGTTACTGACCATCGTGAGTGTCACAAATAAATGTTTTAATTAACTTAAAAGACCGCCGTCCCGCTTTTCAGATATAAAAACAATTACGCAATTATCAGAGTATGTTCGCAAGTTCGTTTCGGTAATGTGTCGTACTTTTTGAAGAGACTGCGTCCCACTTTTTGAAGAGACCGCTTCTGTAGCTGTAAATAAATGTCAAGTTTATTGCTTTAATCGGATTATACCAGTGATGTTGGCATTAATTAAGGGAGGCCATTAATTAATAAAAGCTTTAGCAACTCCTTTGTTAGTTAATCCTTATTGTTTATTTTAGCGGACACCCACATTACAGCCGTGACCACATTAAACTTAAAAAGTTACATGCATCATCTGATCTAGTCCGCAAATCTGACGTTAATTATCAGAGCACGGCTGAATATTTGATTAGTTGGGTCCACCAACTAAATATGATCATGATTCAGACTGTTAAATGTATAATAACAATTAATTACGCTAATTTCAGATAAAGTCAAAATATTTTAGTTTTATTTCTTATTTTAACTTTTTAAATTTTGTATTGATGTTATAAAATAAAGCGATATCTGAAAATTGTCAATATTTGGTAGTCTCCCCACTTCTCCCTGAAGTCTCCCTAAATTTCCTGAAGTCTCCCTAAATTTCCTGGAGGGAGACTTCAAGTCTCCCTGTTCTGAACCCCTAGGCTGAGGCCTGCTAGCATATATAATTAAGTCACAAGATGTACTGTAAATCGTACATAGTAAAATGTATGTGCATGTCTGAATAAGGAGATGATGCAATAGTATGTCATCTCAACAGCATACGTATAACAGATAGCTTGTATATCAGTATATCATTTATTTCATGATTATTATACATTTTTGTCGCTACATCAGGATTCTATTTTGAGTTTCTGATAAATCCTGTGAAGGAGAAATCGTATGTAGCGCAGTCTGCCCCCGAACCAGCTTGATGGAGGTTTAAGCCTTGTGTTGTGCGAATATGTGGTTGTTGTTTACATGGAAGATTTGCAACAATAGCCAACGATTGCCAGAAATATATTATTTTTAAAAGTATAATACATTTTTCCTTAAAGAAAGCAAGAACACTGAACTATATGGATATATGTCCTGCTTTTGTAAACCATAGTAGGAAAGGGGTTAACTTTTTGGTCGCCTACGAACACTCATTGGATTGCTCGGAATCAGTCACGCATGCGCAGTCCCAATATAACTCACTTTACAGATTGAATTCGTCAGTTTATTTTCAACTCAATCAGGAGATTGGCGAGTTGCAGGGTTGGGAATGGCACCGCCATGGGAGGGCCCTATGATAGTTCAGTGTTCAGGCTTTCTTTAAGGAAAAATGTATTATACTATTAAAAATAATATTTTTCCGCCAAAGGAAGCCCTCACACTGAACTATATGGATTAGAATGCAAGCCCAGGAGGAGGCAAGAGCAATAAAGTTAATAGCCAAATTTTGGGTAAAGGTACTCTTCTAAAACAGATTGTACCATATATGAACTCTTTAATGAATCTGTTAGGATTATTTACGTGAAATAACTCGTATAGTTAGAGTGCTATATTGCTCAAATGTGTACCGTCCCCCTTGTTTTGAAACAAACATCCCATGAGGTGCCATCCAATTCATAGTTGCGAGCGAACCGAGCAAGTATAACGGAAGAAGAAACTCTTCGTTCTTCTCTGTGTCGTCTTCTTCATCTGTCGGTTCTAAGGTCCCACCCGTCAAGGTCCCATGATGCAGGATCATGAAGGAAGGAGACTAACTCACTCTCCGCCGTAGTGACAGAACGACCTGCACAGGAGGAGGCCCACTCCGAAGATGGCGAGACAACCAACATTAAGAGTTAACTAACTGCTGTTCGCCAAAGAAAAAGGCAGAGAACCTGATGCCAAATTTGTGGCACAGGGATCGAGTTGAGAACCCATTAGGCCAAACGGGTTGTACAACGATAATGGAGTCAAGCCATCTGAACAGAGGTTGCCCCCACCACTGCATCTTGCAAGGTGGCATGCCCCCTGTCGTTCTTCTTAGAACAGCTTCCTTGTTTTTCTTCTACTGATCACATGTCTCTGAGGTACCTATGCATCACAAGATATCAGACAGAAACCCTGTGATACAAATCTTACGCGTATATAAATATATAAAATGATATAAAATATATATCAAGGTGATATATAAGTCAGCAATGAGATCATGTCAGAAGGCTCTACCAAAGCTGCGTCCATCAATCCAATGGCGGAGCCCGAGCACAGATCCCTAGCATGATCCAATGTATCACTAAATATAGAGATATAGCCCCTCAGAGAACATGGCTAACAGCCATAAGCACCGGGAGCTCATGGCCGAACACCGCAGGTGACCAGAGCAGCCACCGGGAAAGCAAACCGCTACTCTCAGGAGCCAAATATTAGCGTCTGTACGAGTATTAATTTTGGAGAAAATTCCCAACGATCACCATCATTTGTAATGGAGACATATAGCAAAATTTTCAATCACTACTATGATGTTCAGCCTAAATCCCCACACCATTATTAGGCCCCCACAACCATTAGGCACCTGAAAGCAGTCCACGTTCCCAGTGGAATACCCACCGCGATCTGAATTTAAGAAATTAAGGTGCGCAGACCATGTCGATATACGAAATAGTCAAATAGTTGTCTCTTCGACAACTGAAATCAGTTCAAATGATGTACAATGTAATCAGATGATAAACACGGGTAAATTGTCACCATACGGAATATTCAGTTCTGAGCCTCTGCCCAGAACATCATGTCACTTTTCCCCCAAACAAGCAGCAGAACGACCTAGGTGTGTGATAGGTAGGTTAGTGTGAAGCATGCAGCAAACTAGGGGAAGACCCGCTCTAAAATGGCTCGCCTATGAAGGAAACAAATGAAATTATCATCCTCCTAGTAAAGGACACACATCCCTTTATAATGTTGGTACTTATTGAATTTTAATAGCCATGATAGAGAGGAGCTCCCCCTACCTAAGTGGTCCTGTTTAAAGCATGTTTAAGGAAAATATGACAAATCCAGCATAGACCGAAGCGAGCAGAGTTGGCAGCATGGTTTAAGGCCCTTATGATTGGGCGGCTGGTGCCATGTGGTTGGGATCCACTCGGACTGGGTGGTCCCCTGCCTGCAAGGAAAGGTCTATAATGCTAGTCAATGAGCTTCCTCGAAAGCTGAGCTGGACAGTGCAAACGTCTTTGCCCGTGTTATTGTCTATAGGACACATCCAGCATAGACCGACTTCCTTTTAATTTTATTTCTATGTGCCAGATAATCAAATTGATATTGGTAATAGGAGTATGAAGAGCCATGAGATGTACTCTGTCGGCAAGGCCATTGACAGTGTCGTTGTGGCACGTGACAAGAGAAATGCTTTCCATGTAAATGTGCTTCATTCATGTGTGAAGTCTATTGACCAGTGCGTCAGTCGCGGGTCGTGTACCTTACCTATGAAACGTATATCACAGGTAAGATAGATCGTGTTCTCGATGCATTTTGAAGACGGTGATACGAGTGCGCAGGGCGAACCAGGCGAGCTTGAGAGTACATAGTTCAGTAGGAAGAAGCATATAGATGAGATAAACCTTGGATAGGATATCACGATCCGCAGCTTCTGCCTTACCGATGCCAGACTGTGACGACCGAAAAGACCCACAGTCTGACGTTTTGTGCGCAGACGGGTCGTCATCGAAAGCCTCAGATGCCTTGGGGTGTAAGAATAGCATGTCGCTCCCTGCCCTAGCGTCGGAACGACCTGCTATGTCCATAATGGACGACAAAACACTAGAGGGAGGCCCATTCCGGCGATGGCTCAATTGAGGTGTAAATACCTCCCATGGAATTTTAAGCTACGGCCAACTGCTTGAGCAAAAGGCTGATAAACTGAGTTCCAATTTTGGAGTCCAGTGTCGAAATGAAGAATCCCATAGCCAAAACTGCTTCCTTCTGATAACCGGAAGGAGGTGGAGCCATCGGACCGGGGTGAGCCCCCCCCCCCCCCCCCCCCCCCCCCCCCCCCCCCCCCCCCCCCCCCGAAATGCAGGTGGTCCCGATCAAGCTGAATGTCCTGTCCAAGCAGAACGATGGGTAGAGGCCATTGCAGCAGAAACCCCAAGACGTAAAGGCAAGGCCGTGTCTTTAGATAGAGCGTGACCAGGGGGACCAGACTTGCTACCCGCATGGGTAGGGCCACTGCCCTATGCGAAAGTTGCCGTAAGCCGCCCAGCCGGTGTCGTTACGTTCGCACGCGATTTGGCAACTTCAGCACACAGAACCGCTCGCGCCGGTGTGGGACCAAATGTCCTGGGGGTCCCAAGTACCCCGGCATTGCCACCGGTCGCCTCCCCACTAATTGATTGAACGCCGAGGCATAATCAGGGGGAGCGTGAACTGTTCCTGCCCGAGAAGAGATCCGACCGAGAAATACTAGCCGGAAGGATCCAGAGATGGTGCAAATAAAGTCTCTATATCATAGACTATCTCATCTGATTTTCATTACAAGTTGTTGAATTATAGAAAATCCTTGAAATAGTGGAAAACCAACTTGAATAAATACTATCCCCATGGAATTTTAGAACTTTAGGGTCTCCAGAGTTTGAGCGCCCAAACCTGTAACAGGTATTAAAACATCCCTGGATCCTTCTCAGAAATTTACAAGCCCACTGGTTCAGACCGGCTTGCTGAACAGGCTGGTGTATAATCGCAGCTATTGTTCATTAGACCTATATACAAGGTAGATTATTAATCGACATACATCTATGACATGGCTGAGATTTATTCATAGTACTACGGTACTACTGTCATATGAAGTTATTGTTATGCATGTGACATTGATAAACCAAGATGTAATCAACTGTGTAATCAACTTCAAGTTCAAATGTGATTAACACATCTGGATCATTTGTATTGAAACATAAAACAACATAGTATTATGTGAAAGCACGTTGTTCATAACATGATGATAGATAGCGTCAGTAGCGTTGGAATTATTGCTAAATAAATTTCCACGCGTTAAAATGTCACAATTAATAATTCCCACGATATTAGGATACTTCCGGTAGCGAAGAACGTGGCATTATTCAATCTGACAAATTCTATCATACCTTATAGGAGCTATAATAATTCCACAGATGCATTTCTCACAATAATCGATGCGCGTCGTAAGGCCTTGAAATGGCGAAATGTCGATTTTCATAGTCTATAAATCTTTAATGACAAAACACCGCGCACCGCCTGATCGAAAACACGCAACAAATGTACGTCGGAAGCGAAACGGTCCGTGAATTCGAAACGATAATTATAAAAACGAACGCGTAGGCGACCAGTAATTATTGTATCGATAAATTGAATTTGTTGTCTAGTTGTTAAACGACAAATTCGGAAAAATACTCCCTTAGACTTCCGTTCGGTTCCGTAGCAGAAAATAAACTGACGAATTCAATCTGTAAAGTGAGTTATATTGGGACTGCGCATGCGTGACTGATTCCGAGCAATCCAATGAGCGTTCGTAGGCGACCAAAAAGTTAACCCCTTTCCTACTATGGTTTATAAAAGCAGGACATATATCCATATAGTTCAGTGTGAGGGCTTCCTTTGGCGGAAAAATATGGATTACTTCGTGACTCTCAGATGAGAAACAAACAAACGTGCTTTTCGCAAAAATATAGCACAATCAAACTGCATTTTCTCTCACTCAAAGTGTGTGTTGTGCATAATACTGCATTCATACTATCATTATACCATAACATTAGTATATTCTTGAAGAAATTTTCATAATTTGGTAACTATTATTTCTAAGTTATAACCTCCAGCCAATGCCATTCGGGGCTTTAAATATGGTGCTTCCTCATTACTGTTGACACCACAGTTACGTTGAGTTGACTTACCTTGAAGAGTTCCTCATTATATCGACTCAGTATTTCTCGACTAATTCTGTTGTTGTGTCTCAAGTTGCAGTCAGCTGCCCAGTATCTCAGCACATCGGCTCCATATGCAGGCTCTTTCTTCTTGTTCTGATAATCAAATGGAAAGTTTATCACACCAAATAACATCAATCGAAATCATATTGGAGCTGCAGAGACCAGAAAAAATTGGAATACACGTAATAATATTGCGGACCACTAAGATATTATAGCTGGATTCCAATTTTCAGTAATTCACTCCTTGGTGAAATGAATTTAGCAATGCACCAGGGACACTCATCTCTTCTCACAAAGCATGTGGTCCCTTCTATAATAGTTTGTATGAACAATGTCCAATTAATTGATCTCTTAATAAAGGGTAATGGTTTTTTTATTATTATTGTTGTACTTTATTTCAGACTCGAGGTCCATATATGAATTTGAAAGTAAAACAAAAAACAAAATAAACTAAACATAGTTTCGAATGAGTCAAGTACGATGCCGACTAGTTGAATAGAATTCTCGAACTAAGATGTCCGTTGGCCATTTCCTTGGATTCAGTGTTATGTTCTTCGCGATATAATTTGGAAAATCAACTCTGAATGACGAGTAACTCCAATGCTTTGTCGAAAGTTTCTCACAGTCAGTAACGCGAATACCAAAACTACTCTGTATGTAGCGAATTATATCGTTTGTGGTAGTCTCCGGTGTCAATCTGGAAATGAAAACTGAGGTTTTCCGACGACGAACCATCGGTTTCAATTCCGACACACACTGCTCTGATGTTCCAAGCACTAATCTTTTCCGCGGATATACTCCTCGATTGGGTCGATTCCGTCTTGATGGTTCAAATTCTTTCACTACATGGGTTTGCAAAACCTGTGCATATGATGCTTTCTCCAGTGGTTTGGTAGACTCTATATCTTGTTTATTCGTTTTCAGAACTTTCTTTTCAGCGCACGACAATTCACGAAGTGGGGCACGATGGGTCTCGGCATTATTAGATAGATTGTTTTTCGATGACTCATCCCTCTTCCTTGATTTCAGATTCAGATCTAGCACATCGATAGCATCGTGAATTGTCGTTTTGTTATGTATATTCCCGTCATTGCCGTCATTGGGAACAGTAACAGTTCGCTCGTATATTTTCGACGTGGGTATTGGCTCGACTTCTGGCAATTCTCCGTCGCGTAAGATATTCTCCATCCTAGTGATCTGTTTGTCCAGTCTTTTCACTTCATCCGTCAACCGATGGGCGTCTCGATACATAATATTAATCGGTGGCAACTTTGAAAGATCGCATGCAGCAAATATAGGAAGGTTTTCCACAGGATATAGCTTCAAAGTTTCAACAATTCCCTGCATCGAAGCAATCCATCCATTGTCCGTGTTATGATCCTCGAATTTATTATAATCATGCAGTATTCCCAATTTTGACAGTGTTGCCACAGCATTCTCTACATCCTCGTTATTGAACTTTTCGATACATAATTGAACTATGAGTCCAGGACTCAAGTCTTTGATCTTGTTCACAGTATAGCACAGAAGCTCGTTTATCACGATCATCCTTTCCATTGAATGTCACTGTACAGCGATCTCGAACGAATGCCACAGCTCGGATACCGCATTGAACATATCAGAACTCATCGAATAAAGTCCGCCAAAATGTTAATAACAGCATAGCTCACAGAAATAGACTCTTCAGCACTAAGTCCAGTATGTTGTCGAATTCCACCACTCAATTTCAACCAAAAACATCATATATTATCATATTTAATTCAAAAAATAAACACGTTGCTACCTTATTCTATGATGTCACATAGTGCAGGCTACATAAAACAATAATAAAGAGGCGACTAAAACTCCTTCTTGTTAATCCCTATTGGCTGTAAGGTGTGGAGAGTGAAGATCCACTCCACCTCTCTTTCTTTGCGCACTGGTGTGCTGCTCTCTGGGTCTGATTTTAGGATGTCTGTAATGGGGTATTTAAGCGTATGTGGGCTGTGCCTGTATTGTGTGAAATGCAGAGCTACCGGTTTGGGGTGAGTGTTTGATGTCTGCGTAGTGTTCTAATAGACGATTTCGGAGGTTCCTTTTGGTTTCTCCGACATATTGTGTGGAGCAATGGGAACAAGTAATTAGATATATACTGTTGGTTAAAATAACTGATACACAAAACAATAAGTAACCGTCTCGCCAGAGTGTGAAATGAAGCAGGTAGCAGTCAATATACTGAGTTCATGGATTAGCGTCGGATTATCTGGGGGGTCTAATTTCTCAATAGTGAATACTCAAAGATGGCTTGCTTGAAACAGTGTGTCTGTCATTTGCAGAATGAGGTTCCCAGAGGGTGCAAATAGTGACTTTATCATGCATAGTGGGCTAGCATCACCAAATTCACCCTCTGGGAACCTCATTCTGCTGAGGTCTATGTAGAATGAGGTCCCCAGAGGGTGAATTTGGTGATGCTAGCCTGCTGTGTGGGGTAGCATCACCAAATTCACCCTCTGGGGACCTCATTCTGCAAATGACTGACACACTATTTCAAGGCTTGGATATCATAAACCTGCTATTGTAGGACCTGTTTATGAGGATAAATATGATATGAGGATCCACAAATTCATGTCCCCACGAAATGGTCTTTTTATGAGAAACCCCAATAATTGATACTGATGAAATCAAAGCCATTCCCAGTATAGCCTGTGATGAGTGAGGTGATGATAGCAAGCCTGAATTTAGTGTGTCTGACATTTGCAGAATGAGGTCAACAGAGTGTAATTTAGTGACGCTATCCTGCATGCGAGCTAGCTAGCTTCATCAAATTCACCCTCTGGGGACCTCATTCTGCTTAGACCTCATCTTCTGGGAAGTATCTATAGTCTCAAATTAACATTGTTTTAGTGACTTTTTCCCTTCTGTTCAATTTCTATATGCCCTAATTTCCAGAAGATAAAAGGTCCCAGAGGGTGAATTTTGTGACACTAGCCTGTAGGGGAAAGTGTCACAAAATTCACCTCCTGGGATCTCATTCTGTAAATGTCAGACACAATAAATTCAGCCTTGGATGATAGCCACATACCTTACCACCATCTATCACTTTGCTTGGATCGACAACATTTCCAAGTGACTTCGACATTTTCTTCCCATCTTCATCAACGGTGAACCCATGTACAACCAAATTTCTAAATCAAAGAAAAAAGGTGGGTTTAACATAAATACATAGAACCTACTAGTTCGTCCTATATACTTTTGTGAGGCTTCATGTGATAAAATTATGTTTATCATTCTCCAACTGTTCCTAACAGATCTAAAACTATCAGAAATAAACAAGAGATGGACTGTTGTTAGGTGCATACCCCCATGTGGCATACTGTAATGCCCTAAATAATCGACTCCTTAACCGCAGCAGAATTATGGGTATTTTTCAGGATTTAGTTGGAAATATGGCTTGTTGCCATTCATCGGAGAGCTTTCCGATGAATGGCGACAAGCCATATTTCCGACTAAATCCTGAAAAATTACCCATAATTCCGCTGTGGTTAAGGAGTCGATTATTTAGAGCATTACTGTACTTGTATACTGAACACAGAGTTGTGACTATTTAACCAATACAAGCAAAAGTTTAATGTGGGCCTGATAATAAAATACAAATGATTTCAATAATGGGTATTCACACCCCATCGCAATACATAGGATCCTCGTAAACGTAGAACATTTAGTGTAATTGGTAGAGAGGATCAGCTTGTAACTTGTGACGTGTAGTGTGTAAAGTAAATTACAGCATATCACAGCGACAATTACTTATTTGCAATTAGGGAACATCTCGTTACCCATAATTCTGCTGTGGTTAAGGGGTCGATTATTTAGGGCATTACTGTACCACCTAGTGTGGGCATACCTATAACCTATGACTGAGATACTCCGGCAGACGAACCCAAAATCAGCATTTTCAGATAAACAAAGATGAATAACTCTAGAACGAAAAACCTAAACAAAAAGATTGAACACTCCATTGAATGTCCTCGGAGGTGAACATCCATATAACAAATTTCATGAAGATCCATATGTATGAAACAGTATATCCCCCCTCCCTTTTAAAAAAAATTAATTTGTTTCCTTTGTTGGTAGTGTTTCCATCATAAAATAAATATAAAAGAAATTGAGTTGAATTAGAATAGATATAGACTTACCCTGTTTTGTTGGATAGTCGGGAATTCTAGCTTAAAATCAGTTTGTTTGCAAGCCGTGGCTGCTTATTAAGTTGACCAATGAAAAGAGAGAGTTTATCAACAGGAGATTATTTATGAGAATGACCAGTAATTAAGTCTGTTGCTCTCATAATATTCACTTCGCATCACTGTGATGTTACATAACCATAAAAATCATAGGTGGAGTAACTTCGGCTACAGTGCAAGTTAAATAATTTTAGTTTATCATTTATATACCTAAGGTTTTCGATCAATGTCGTGAAATTACTTAAGTTATATTCCTATAACTTTATAAATAAACCCAGTTTTAGAGCATGACATAACCCATTTTAGTCCCGAGTTCACACGATGATGTCATATACATGTAATGCATCATAAAATGATGTAGTTTTAAAAGCTAGCAACAAATGTGATCGATTTGAAAAGCTGGATACGAATATGATTGGAGCCTTGTGACAATGACCCCATGTGCCATAATATTGATGTTGCTGACTTATTTAATATAACTCGAGTAATTTCACGATATTGATCAAAAACTTGCCTTCAGGCCTATATAAGCTGTTTTTTCATTCAGATCTACTCAAGAATGTGATTTGTCAAACAAGTCTCGTTCATTAGGACCACATGAATATGAAAAGCTGGCTTTGATTGTGGTCACCCTGGAAAAGCTAGCTATAATTGTGACGGATTTGAAAAGCTGGTTACGAATGTGATCGAAGATCCCATAAACAATATTAGGTTAGAGCTTCATCTAATAAGGATTTCATGTTGCCTCACACAGAATGAATCACCCGGTAAAATGTGTAGACTGACCTGTATGGCGACTGTTTATTTACTGCGACACTTGTAAGAAGAGATGACTGGAACCACCCTCGAAACTGATCAACGCCCTCTAAATATAGGTCCGCCTCATACTTGTGATCTGTGTGTGAAGGGAGGAAATTATGACTAATACAAACAGAATGAATGAAAGAGTAAAAGCCCTTCCCAAGCCTTGAAATGGTGTTTGTCATTTGCAGAATGAGGTCCCCAGAGGGTGAATTTAGTGATGCTACCCCGCACAGTGGGCTAGCATCACCAAATTCACCCTCTGGGGACCTCATTCTGCTTAGACCTCAGCGTTTCCCAGAGGGTGAATTTGGTGATGCTAGCCCGCTATGCGTGATAGCGTCACTAAATGCACCTCTCTGGGAACCTCATTCTGCAAATGACAGACACACTATTTCAAGGCTTGGCCCTTCCACATGGATGGCAAACAACACTCGCGAATCTGTCAAACTAGAACACATAGGCAAGCCTGAGTTTAGTGTGCCTGTCATTTCCAGAATTAGGTCTCCAGAGGGTGAATTTAGTGATGCTATCCCTCTCCCGCACAGTGGGCTAGCATCACCAAAATCACTCTCTTGGGACCTCATTCTGCATAGCCGCATCTGCTATATGAGACATAGACTCAGATTGAAGTTCCCAAATGGTGAATATTGTGATGAACACCCATTGGGTCATCTGCCAATTTGGGGATATAGAGAAACTAAACTAAAAAAATAAATAGAATCTTTGTGAAGAAGTTTCTATAGAAATTTTATAATAAAGAAACTTTCCAGAGAAGAATAGGCCTAAGCAGAATGAGGTCCCCAGAGGGTAAACTTAGTAATGCTAGCCCGCAATGTGGGATAGTGTCACTAAATTGACCCTCTGGGGACCTCATTCTGCAAATGACAGGCACACTAAACATAGGATAGGAATGAATCATGGCTGGGAACCTACATCACAATTTTGCTCAAAAATGGCGGCAAGATGTCTCAAAGCCTGGAAATAGTGTGTCTGACATATGCAGAATGAGGTCCCAAGAGGGTGAATTTAGTGATGCTATCCCCCACCAAATTCAAATTAAATACCAGTATTAAAGGTATACAATATATTATATTTCCACCACCTCCTACAAAATAGATCATAAACCACACCTACAGTAATGCCCTAAATAATCGACACCTTCACAACAGCAGAATATGGGTAATTTTTCAGGATTTAGTTGGAAATTCATCGGAAAGCTCTCATGAATGGCAACAAGCCATATTTCCAACTAAATCCTGAAAAATTACCCATAATTCTGCTGTGTTTAAGGAGTCGATTATTTAGGGCATTACCATATATCTGTCTACTGTATGGATAAATCATTCTCTACTAGACGATAAACCTTCATAGGACGCAAGCAGGAAAGGTTAAAATAACTTGGAGAAGTTGATCTCTAATTGCCCGTGAATGACAAAGCTGACCAGTAGCAATTTCACAGAGCATCATTATGACGCACCATGTTGGCTTCAGTTATTAGCGACAGCCTCCTTACAATTGTCAATAGCCACAACATAATTTTTTGCAATCAGTCGCCACTCCTTCCAAAAAGATCAATACTTATGGACCAAAACACACTTAAATAATTTTAATATTTTGTCACAAAGATGGTGGATCTGTAACTTTGATTTATCAATTGGCGTTTATTACAATGAAATATTCTGATATTCTTCTGTGAACTTGTTGAAATGAGATGGGGGCATCTGCTGTGACGATCTCAGAGCTAAAGTTCACACTTTCAAGAGTAACCAACCAAATTCTAATGACTGTTATATTTTTCCACTTAAATTTAAAATTAGAGTTATAAGTGAATATTTTAATAGTTTTTTGCAACATGATACAGGGGGGGGGGGGGGGGTCTGCAGATTTTTTCCAGATATAAGGTGGGTGGGTGCGTATGTCGGGCCGGAAAAATTAATGCAATTTTTTCCTACACTGAAATTTATTCATGTCCTCTTATATAGACTCTTATCCACTTGAATATATCATTTAGAACACATTTAGCTCCATGTAGCTGGTATATATATGGTCTGAGGTTCAAATACCGTTACAAATGTAGGCATTCTGGGCAGAATTTCTGGCAGGCATAAGTTTGTGTTTGCTAAATCACTTGATAAAAGGAAAAAACAAGTTTTTGCAAGTAGGCTAAGTGGGGGTGGGTGGATACCTTGAGATCGGTAAATTTTTGTTCGGGCCTCGTATCTGGAATTTTTTTTCAGACCCCCCCCCCCTTCATGGTAGGGACTTTCCGGTATAATATAGAAATTATAAAGAGGATTATGTCGCGATAGAGCCACATGAATACAAAAACAGGCTGAATAATATTTATGGTATACAGATAACACATGCCATGTATTGCCGCTTTGCAGTTAGGAAACATGTAAACAAATTTGAAGAAAGTATGATATATTTTGCTTTGACAAAAAACTAGCCAAATAGATGCCCACATGCTCGCAAAAATAAATCTGATTCACGACAACACTATGTGGATATTCTATATATATTTTATACCTTTTAGCACCGACGCCCATGAAACTCCACTGTCTAACCATACATCTAGGATATCATCTCCTCGTTTATAATCTTGAGAGTTTCGGCCATCAGGCTGAAGAATTTATTACAGTTTGAATAAATTGTCACTTAGAACTTAGGAAGTAAAATGGCTTTGCATTTTGATGGAGCATACAGGCTGTTACAGCATTCTTTCTTACTTTACTGCTTTATAGTTTTACTGCTACATAATGACAAACAAAAGGCAAATCAGTGCATACAGTAATTCTCTAAATAATCGACTCCTTAACCACAGCAGAATTATGGGTAGGCCTAATTTTTCAGGATTTAGTCCTGAAAAATTACCCATAATTCTGCTGTGGTTAAGGAGTCGATTATTTAGAGCATTACTGTATTTAAATTTGTATAGCATCTATTATGTTGTTTTTGTGAATGGGTTCTATTTTCTTGCTTTGTTTTTTTTTAATATATTTTTTTATTATTGTTTTTTAGTAACATTTTCTCAATGATCCTATACATTGTATTGTGGTTTTTCAAATTAAGAAATCACCAAAAAATATGTTAAAAATAGTTTTTCCGCCAGCGCAAACCCTGCTGAGTACATACTGCTGAGAAACTTACCAATAGATGAGATGGTAGAAGCCTATCAATAGGAAGATTCCACCAACTATCCATTCCTTCTGTTAACACGAGATTCTTCACATGATCTATTATCTCCCTGTAAAAGACAAAAAACAAACATCATCAGTATATTTGGAAGTGGTAGCCCAGTGGTTAGAGTGTCGGACTTGTAATGGTGAACGCACCGGCATGTGTTTGCGCCTGCCGGTGGACTAACGTTTCCGCAACAGTGGCCTGGCCTGACTAAGCGGTGTGTGTGCTATATAGACCCACATGCTGTTTTAAATCTCGCGCCAGGTTCTGACCCTTGGGCAAGGTCACTTGTACTGTGCTCGCTTCATCGTACCTAGATGAGAAATAGGGACCTGTTTGTTGGGAAACTTGTGTAAGTCACTCTAGTGAAGCGCATTAGACTCGGCATTACTCAACAGCTGGGGTAATAATGTGAAGTGCTAAGGGTCCATCTAGCATTGGGGATATGTGCTATGTAAGCATCATTATTAAAACTCATGTTTTTTACAATGTATTTTAAGCTTAGACGTGCAGAGATCAAACTACACCAGTTCAAATACTGGGAAATATTTTATGATCTGATGGAGAACTTTATAACATTGAAAAAACAACACAGGTAATATATTTCTTTTGATCTAATATTTATTCCAAATTTTGTTTTCTCTTAAATGATTGCATCTGATTATCTCAAGTTTATTTCCCTTCTTTTTATAGTTCCTTTGTAGTAAACAATCAACATATAGGAATAATAGGGACACACAACTTGTGAAATCAAATCAATTTTATGATTAACCATCTGATAAGTGGATGCTTGCTAATGGTTACTTGATTCTCATTGACTCATTGGTAGCTGATATGTTAAATTAAGAGCCTTCCTGTTTATGGAATTAACTGAACATTATTTTGCACAGAGTAAAATCCAAAATAGCTGCTGGAGCCCATGTTTTTCATAAAAAAACATTCACGATCGATAGCTCCCATCCCTAAACATGACTGTTATTTTTCTCTGATAAATACAGGCATCAGGGTGTGACATTGGATTCAAATTTGAAATCTAAGATGGCTGCTAGTGGCAATGTTTTATAACAAATTCGGAAAAAATTTATGGCTCCCATCTAGACGTCATTCCAAAGATCCTTATGAAATTTGATGACAATAGAATGAGGGATGTGCAAAGGATTAATCTTGCAAAAGGTAAAATCCATGATGTTTTTCATTGAAATTCAGAAAAAATTGATGGCTCCCATCTAGATATCACCCAAAACAACCATATAAAAATTAGTGATGATCGGATTAGGGATGTGGTCTGTGGGGTGTGCCAAAGGATTTAGTCATGCAAAGAGTAAAATCCAAGACGGTTGCCGGTAGCCATGTTTTTCAATGAAATTCGGAAACATTTGATGGCTCCGATCTAGTGGTCACCCAGAAGATCTATATGCAGTATAGTGACATTTGGATGAGGGATGTGGTCTGAAGGGTGAACCAAAAGATTTATTCTTGCAAAGTTTAAAATCCAGATGGCTGCCGGTGGCCATGTTTGTAATCAGAAATTGTTAAAATTTGATAGCTCCATTTTAAATATGATCCTAAACATGCCAGTAAATTTTCAAAACAATTTTCCAATAAATGCGGCCTGCAGAGAGTGCCGATGGATTCAAATTTTAAATCCAAGATGGGTGCAGGCGGCCATGTTTTTTAACAAATTTTGGGAAAATGGCTCCCATCTAGAGGTCACACCAAAGATGAATGAAGTTTGGTGACAATCGGATAAGAGATGTGACAAGTAGATTGTGTTCACGGTAATTGTTGACAGATACACGGACGGATGATGGATGCCAACCCATACCAATAGCTCAAACTTGTCAAGTTGAGCTAAAAATGGATGATTCCATTATATACTGTTAGAACTGAATGTGAGAATACATTGAGTAATAAACGGGTCTTCATTCTGTGTTAGTACCTGGTTATGAGAGGTTGAGCCGTCTCTTTGTTGTAGAACACTGGAATAGGTACGCCCCAAACCCTCTGTCTGGATATACACCAATACGGCCGAGATTTCAACTGCGTCAAAAGCAGATTGTCAAAGGACGGGGGATGGATGTGGACCTTCTGCAATGCATCCTGAAACATTCAAAAAGTTCTTTTGTGTATATTTCCCTGAGCAGTAACATTATTAACCCTTTCTTCACTAAATTGATATTCCAACCCAGTTACAGTAATGCCCTAAATAATCAACTCCTTAACCACAGCTGAATTATGGGTAACTTTTCAGGATTTAGTCAGAAATATGGCTTGTTGCCATTCATCGGAAAGCTCTCACATATATATTTCCGACTAAATCCTGAAAAGTTACCCATAATTCAGCTGTGGTTAAGGAGTCGATTATTTAGGGCATTACTGTATAAAAGTATATACATTTATTTATTATATGCTTGCCTATAAAATAGCGTGAAATTACCGAAACGTAGATCTTTGTATGTATCTCTTAGAAGCCACAGTAAAATACGATGTTGTTATTTCACTCCAGATAGCGTTATTTCACTCTAGGGCTTGAAAATAACACAAACTGCCAAGGTCGACCGAGTGATCATTGCGTGCACACTGTCCACTAGCCAATAAAAAGCGACGAATTTATGACAGCGCGTGATCAATAGACAATTCTATGTTTGAGTCGCAGCATGTCTTAATCAACTTTACACCTAGGCTCTTTCCTACTTGTAAACACTGACACATGCACTCTTTAATTAAGTACAGGTAGAGCTTATGGGAATTTTTTCGATCATTCAGGGATTTTTATTCCTTTTTATCTCCAATGGTGGGGTCATTCTATATTCTTCACATATTATCATATTATTAACCCTTTCATGATGGGAGCTGCGCTGGTGCAGCATTAAAGATATTGTGCCAGTGCATTCTCTCATATATGCGAGTCTCCAATATAACAGGTAAATATGGTTAGGCCAATGTATTCTCTTACTAGTATATATGTGAGGCTCCCTATTAGAGACTCGCATATATAAGAGAATGCATTGGCACAGAGTTTCGCCTAATTTCAGGAAGCTCCAGTCATTGAAGGGTTAGCCATATAAATGTGTATACTTCATACCAAAGCATCACTCCTAATCTTATTGGTGTTGATAAACCATTGTTTGCTCGTTCTTATTATTACTGGTTTCTTCGTCCTCCAGTCATACGGATAGCTGTGTGTTAACTCCTCAGTCAGCAAAATGTCATCGCCCATCATGCCGATCACTGGAAGGTTAAGTACAGTTAGATTATGGTACAGATACTGACATTATTATAATTTATGGAAGGCTGTTTGAATTTACTTGCTTCATTTAATCCCGAAACTCAGAAGAACTTAGTCATCCTAATTAAAATACATGTAGGGCTGAGTAAGATTGAATGAGATATGATTATCTGCATGGTGAATAGACAGCGATGATAATGATATGATGATGTTGTTGCTGATGATGATGACTACGGTGATGATGATAATGATGATGACAAGGCATATGATGATGATGACAAGGGATGATGATGATGATGATGATAATGACAAGGGATGATGATGACAATGGATGATGATGATGACAAGGGATGATGATGATGATGATGACAAGGGATGATGATAATGACGATGATGACAAGGGATGATGATGATGACAAGGGATGATGATGATGATGACAAGGGATGATGATGATGATGACAAGGGATGATGATGATGATGACAAGGGATGATGATGATGATGATGATGATGATGACAAGGGATGATGATGATGACAAGGGATGATGATGATGATGATGATGACGATGATGACAAGGGATGATGTTGATGATGACAAGGGATGATGATGATGACAAGGGATGATGATAATGACGATGATGACAAGGGATGATGATGATGATGATGATGATGACAAGGGATGATGATGATGACAAGGGATGATGAAGATGATGACAAGGTATGAAGATGACGATGATGATGGTGATGGTGATGATGAAGATGAGGGATATGGCAATGATAATGATTGTGATGATGATGCTGAAGATGTAAATGGCTATGGTGATGACGGTGCTGATGACAATGGTGATGAAAGTAATGATAACTACATATAAGATAGTGTTTTAGCCTTTCTTACCTCACTCAACGCCAAGCACTTGGCAAATTACCAGCCCCCTTGGCCGATGTAATGAGGTCACTTGATTATATTAGCACTGGTTGGCCACCAGGTTGATGGTGATTTTTTGGCCTCAGAGCCATCATTTCCAAAATGTTAGCATATACATAATCATACACTGTATTGCAAATGGGGTTGTTCACCCTTTTATATACTAAATGGATTCTCAATTCAGTTATAAAAGTATACAATGGAATGGTCTATTATTCATTTGGAGGGATGCTAAGGCATTTAAAACAGACCAATGAAAGATAATACAATTGCAGATGGAATTCTATTAATTGGTGGGAAATTTCAGATATAGAGGATCTACAACGAGTCCGCAGTTTTTATAGCGGAATTTACAAAACGAGTCCAGTAAATTAGGTCTGGATCGAGCCTTTGGCGAGGTCTAGACCTAATTTACTGGACGAGTTTTGTAAATTCCGCTATAAATTGGGGACGTGTTGTAGATTCTATTTATTACATGATCCAAAACCTCGACAAAACGTATCTAAATCAACAAATGAGACGCGAAACTAACATCGGCTTCTATAAGGCATGTGATGATGTTTCACTTAACTATGCGTTGTTTGCCCGCGTAAAGAAATAGTCCCAGATGAATAAAGACTCTATGGCGTATTTAATAGCATGTATTTAATGGCATAACTTTTCAAACTCTTCATTCATTATAGTTTGGTGGAAAAATATTGGATGCCATAGTATTTTGAGACGTAGCGTACGGAATGTAAACAGACGACAAACCGGAAGTAAAGGTCACCTGGCACTATTTCCTGTTATTAAACGAACGTTTAATATCACAATTTATAGAATGGGTTTATGGAATGGATTAAGGGTAGTATCATGTAATAAAATAAGTTTAACAAATGTTGTTTGTTGAACTCATTATCTGAACATTTCCTAAGGGAACTACTTGTCAATGAGTATTTAGTATAGAAAGGGTTAAAGTATTTGGCTCCTTTGTGAATGACAATGCACAGCCCTGTCATACCTATTAATTTGCTTAGAACAGCCATACGGAGGAATTTCTCTACTAACTTTGCCTTCAAATTTGTTGATGCCCTGGCCTGCCATGCATTTGCAATTCCTTGACCTGCAAGCCTGAATTTAGTGTGTCTGACAATTGCAGAACTGGCACAGCCGGCTAGCATCACCAAATTCAGCCTCTGGGGACCACATTCTGCTTAGGCCTCAACTGCTATGGGAGACCTAGGAACAGATTGAAGTTCCCCAGTTGTAGTTGGTGATGTTTACCCATTAGTCACCTCGATTATGCATTTTATCTTCTGAAAATGAGGGGATATAGAAACTCAACAGAAGGGAAAAAGTAACTAAAAACAATTGAGACTTTAGATACTCCCCATAAGATGAGGCCTAAGCAGAATGAGGTCCCAAGAGGGTGAATTCGGTGATGCTAGCCCACTGTGGGGGATAGCATCACTAAATTCACCCTCTGAGGACCTCATTCTGCAAATATCAGACACACTATATTCAGGATTGTTGCCCTGACATATGAATGGTATCCTTCCCTGTGTGTGGACCACAAATACTTACAGTAATGCCCTAAATAATCGACTCCTTAACCATAGCAGAATTATGGGTAACTTTTCAGGATTTATTCGGAAATATGGCTTGTTGCCATTCATCGGAAAGCTCTCAGTGAGATACTTACAGTAATGCCCTAAATAATCGACTCCTTAACCACAGCAGAATTATGGGTAACTTTTCAGGATTTAGTCGGAAATATGGCTTGTTGCCATTGATCGGAAAGCTCTCACTGAGAGCTTTCCGATGAATGGCAACAAGCCATATTTCCGACTAAATCCTGAAAAGTTACCTATAATTCTGCTATGGTTAAGGAGTCGATTATTTAGGACATTACTGTACTTACCAGGATTTGAACCAGCTTCATCATCGCTGGAAGACTTATGAGTTAAGTTGGCCTAATGTGTCATGGACCTTACCAATTGAGGCACCGGGGTCCCCCTCGATATAAAGTAACACCAGTATTCTCACCTATATCATTTCCTTCTTCACCAACATATTTCCCTGTTAATTTCTCTCCCATGTGCTGCATGTATCGACCGTCTTCGTCCACAAAACAATCCTGGTGGCAAAGTAACAAAATGATATTTTTAAAAATATAATATATATTTCCTTAAAGAAAGCCTGAACACTGAACTATATGGATAGATGTCCTGCGTTTGTAAAACCATAGTAGAAAAGGGGTTAACTTTTTTGTGGTCGCCTACGGTACCTCGCGGTCTTTAGTGGCTTGCTCGTATTAGTCACGCATGCGCAGTCCCAATATAACCGACTGAATACGCCAGTTTATTTTCAACTCAATCAGGAGATTGGCGAGTTGCGGGGTTGGGAATGGCACCGCCATGGGAGGGCCCTATGATAGTTCAGTGTTCAGGCTTTCTTTAAGGAAATATATATTATATTTTTAAAAATATCATATTTCCGCTAAAGGAAGCCGTTCACACTGAACTATATGGATTAGAATGCAAGCCCAGGAGGAGGCACGAGCAATAAAGTTAATAGCCAAATTTTGGAGGGAATGCACTCTTCTAAAACAGATTGTACCTAAATATGAACTCTTTAATGAATCTGTTATGATTAGGTACGTGAAATAACTCATATAATTAGAGTGCTATATTGCCCAAACATGTACCTCCCCCCCTTGTTTTTGGAAGCAACATCCCAGGTGGTGCCATTCAATTCGGAATTGCGAGCGAACCGAGCAATTCTCTGTTCTTCATCCGTCAGTTCTAAGAATCCAGCCGATTTGAGATTCGAGGAGACTAACTCCCTCTCCGCCTTAGCGACATAACGACCTGCACTGGAGGAGGCCCACTCCAAAGATGGCAAGACAACCAACATTAAGAGTTTAACTAACTGCTGTTCACCAATGCAAATGGCAGATAACCTGATGCCCAATCTATGGCACAGGTATCAAATGGAGAGCCCATTAGCCCAAATGGGTTATACAACTATAAGCGAGTCAAGCCATCGGATCAGAGGGAGCCCCCACCATCGCATGCTGCAGGTGGTCATGCCCAAGCTAATATCCTGGCCAAGCTGGAGGGTGGGGAGAGGTCATTTTTCTCCGATCCCTTCATGGAGGAGTGGCAGGCAAGGCCGTGTCGTTAATTCGATCGTGACCAGGGGGACTCGGCGCTTTACCTCATGGGTACGGCCCCTGCCCTACGCTTAAGCTGCCTAAGGCCATCCAGCCGGTGTCGATACGTACGCACTCGATTATTGGCAGCTTTAGCGCCCAGAACCGCTAGCGTCTGGTGGGGGCCAAATGGCCTGGAGGTCACAAGTACCCCTGCAGCTCCACCAGACGTATCCCCACGAATTGGTTGAACCGTCGATACGTAACCGGAGGAGCGTGAACTGGTCCTGCCCTTAGAACAGTTATCACACGTTCACATGTCCCTGAGGTACCTATGTATCACAATATACACATTGCGTATATATATATATAAAATGATATAATATATATATCCGGGGGATATACATATTAAGTTTTCCTCATGAGACCATGTCAGAAGGCCCTTCCAAAGCTGCGCCCATCAATCTAATGGGCGGAGCCAGATCACAGCTCCCTGTCATGATCCAACGTATCACTAAATATAGATATACAACCCCACAGAGAACATGTCTCATGTCTCTGAGGTACCTATGTATCACCGTTTCACAAGATATCATTGCAGAAACCCGGTGACACAAATCTTTCGCATATATAGATATATAAAATGATATAATAGATATATCATGGTGATATATAAGTCATCATGAGATCATGTCAGAAGACCCTACTAAAGCTGCGCCCAACAATCCAATGGTCGGAGCCAGAGCAGAGATCCCTGGCACAATCCAATGTATCATTAAAGATATATATATAGCCCCTCAGAGAACATGGCCGAACACCGCAGGTGACCAGAGCATCCGATGAGAAAGCAAACCGCTACTCTCAGGTGCCAAAACAATAGTGTCGGTACGAGTATTAATTTTGGAGAAATTTCCCAACGAGACAGACAGCAAAATGTGCAATCACAAGTATTATGTTCAGCCTAAATCCACACACATTACTATTATTAGGCCATCACGACCACTAGGCACCCGAGAGCAGTCCGCGTTCCCAGCGGAATACCCACCGCGATCCGATTCTAAGAAATGAAGGTGCGCCTTCTACAACCGAAATCAGTTCAAATGATGTAAAATGTAGTCAGATGAAGAACACAGGTAAATTTTCACGGTCACCATACGGAATATTCAGGTCTGAGCCTCTGCCCCCCCAAACATGCAGCAGAACGACCTAGGTGTGTGATAGGTCGGTTAGTGTGAAGCATGCAGCAAACTAGGGGAAGACCCGCTCTAAAAATGGCTCCCCTAGGAACGAAAGGAATGAAATTATCATCCTCCTAGTAAAGGATACACATCCCTTTATAATGTTGTTTTATTTTAATTTGAAGAGCCAAGATAGAGAGGAACTCCCCCGACCTAAGTGGTCCCGCTTATGGCATGTTTAAGGAAGAGAGGACAGCATAGACCGAAATGCGCAGTTGGCAGCATGGCTTCAGGCCCTTATGATCGGGCATCTGTGCCATGGGGATGGGATGCCACTCGAACGGGGTGGTCCCCTGCCTGCGTCTTAAGAAAGGTCGGTAATGCTGGTCAATGAGCTTCCTCGAAAGCTTAGCTGGACAGCGCAAACGTCTTTGCCTGTTTTATTGTCTATGTGCCAGATAATCAAATTGATATGGGCAATAGAAGTATGAAGAGCCATGCTGATGGCCTCTTGTCGGAAAGGCTATTGGCAGTGGTCGTGGGACACATGGCAATATAAATGCTTTCCATGTAAATATGCTTCATTCGTGTGTGAAGTATATTCGCCATATCAACGGTATGAAAGGTCGGGACACGTATATATTTTAAAATTCATTGAGACTCCAACTAGTCCATGAATACCTTCAAAATACCTACCATACCATAAAATCTGGAATTGAGACAATAGTGAAACTGTCATCACGATTAATTTTAGTGTCATGCTTGCAATCATTAAATGCTAGCAGTTATAAATTTTGACAGTGAAGTTGAAGCACTGTACGAGAATCGAATCATGTACTCAAAAGAATTCTGACTCCTGTCAGATGTCAATCCCTGTCTGAAATTAATGACACTAACGAATCTTAGTACGACAACAGTCATTATTTTTCTGATATTGATAAACTGTAGTCTGATAACTTCAAGCGTCGACCAACACATCTAAATCATAGGAGACATGTGTGACAGTATTAAAACAGAAAACACAAAGTATTTTGTGAAAGCATGTTGTTTAGATGAGATCTAGCGACTCCAGTAGTGTTCTGTAACATGCACACACCTAGGTGTGTACATGTGACGTGTCAGCCATTAAGTTTTTATTGTCCACACCCGATCGCACAGCGTAGTGCACCCACGACAACATACCTGAACAAGTGTTGTAATGGGGAAAGTCGGCATTTGCATTCGGATTTTATTCAGTAATCTCAAATGGGACTTGTTAGCCTGACAAACTTGGTATCGGACCGAGTTCTGATTTCTGTCAGAATACCCTGACCAGGGTGCAATCCCCGGTCCGCTAGCACATGGCTGAGATTGTTACATTGAAGGTGATGCTCCGTTACGAGAATCAAACCATGAACATAATTATAACACTTGTCCAATATCAATCTCTGTCAATTTATTAAAGTAATAATGACACTACTGTTTTTACATTGAATTGATAAACCCAGATGTAAATTGTAATCAACTTTTAAGTTCAAATGTGACCAACACATCTGGATCAGTTGTATTGAGCCATAAAACAACAAAGTATTATAAGAAAGAATGTAGTTCATAACATTATGATAAATAGCGTCAGTAGCTATGGTAATTATTGCTAAATAAATGTCCACGCGTAAATAAATTCCCACGAAATTAGGAGACTCCCGTAGCGAATCACGTGGCATTTTTTATATGTGACAAATTATATCATACCTTATAGGTTCTATAATAATTACATAGATGAATTGTTCACAATAGTCTATGCGCCTCGTAAGGCCTTGAAATGGCGGCTGATTATGGCGAAATGTCGATTTTCAGATTCGAAAAATATTAAGTCCGCCGCCTATTCGAAAACACGGAACAATTGTATGTTTGAAGCGAAACGGTCTGTGAATTCGAAACAATAATTCTAAAAACTAACGCGTAGGCGACCAGTAATTATTGTATCGATAAATTGAATTTGTTGTCTAGTTGTTAAACGACAAATTCGGAACAATACTTCCTTTAGACTTCTCTCTTTGGTAGCAGAAAATAAACTGGCGTATTCAGTCGGTTATATTGGGACTGCGCATGCGTGACTAATACGAGCAAGCCACTAAAGACCGCGAGGTACCGTAGGCGACCACAAAAAAGTTAACCCCTTTTCTACTATGGTTTTACAAACGCAGGACATCTATCCATATAGTTCAGTGTGAACGGCTTCCTTTAGCGGAAATATGTAGTTTCCATGCAGGTGGAAATACCGAAATAATATAAAAGTAAATATTCGAAAGGTCTATTATTCATTTGGAGGGACGACAGACATATGAAAGAAAATAGAGTGCAGAAGATTTATATTCTTTGGTGGGAAATGTTCATATTGCCAGAAAAAATCTGATCAGAGCAAGCCTGAGTTTAGTGTGCCTGTCATTTGCAGAATGAGATCCTCAGAGGGTGAATTTAGTGATACTATCCTGCATTGTGGGCTAGCTTTACTAAATTCACCCTCTGGGGACCTCATTCTGCTTAGGCCTCTGCTGCTCTGGAAAGTTTCTCTATTATAAAATTTATATAGTAAATACTTCACATAGATTCTATTTCTTTTTCAGTTTAGTTTCTCTATATCCCCAAATTGGCAGAAGACACATTGCATAATCGAGGTTCCCAACAGGTGTACATCCTGATATTCACCATTTGGTAACTTCAATCTGACCCTATGTCTCCCATATCAGATGAGGCCATGTAGAATGAGGTCCCCAGAGGGTGAATTTTGTGATGCTAGCCCACTATGTGGGATAGCGTGACTAAATTCTCCCTCTGGGAACCTCATTATGCAAATGACAGGCACACTAATTTCATGCTTTGATCAGAGGAAGCGTTTACAGAATCTGGTGATACTGATAGGGCTAATTTGGCATGAGACACAAAATTAATGTAAATCACATATCGCATGATGTCCATAACAGCTTAGCAGGTGTTTGATTGTCTATAACAGCTTAGTGGGTGTTTGATTGTCTATATGAGCTTAGTAGGTGTTTGGATGTATATAACAGCTTAGTAGGTGTTTGGATGTCTATAACAGCTTAGTTGGTGTTTGGATGTCTATACAGCTTAGTTGGTGTTTGGATGTCTATAACAGCTTAGTAGGTGTTTGGATGTCTATAACAGCTTAGTATGTGTTTGGATGTCTATAAGCTTAGTTGGTGTTTGGATGTCTATAACAGCTTAGTAGGTGTTTGGATGTCTATAACAGCTTAGTATGTGTTTGGATGTATATAACAGCTTAGTATGTGTTTGGATGTCTATACAGCTTAGTTGGTGTTTGGATGTCTATAACAGCTTAGTTGGTGTTTGAATGTCTATATCAGCTTAGTAGGTGTTTGTACATCTATAACAGCTTAGTAGGTGTTTGGATGTCTATAACAGCTTAGTATGTGTTTGGATGTCTATAACAGCGTAGTTGGTGTTTGGATGTCTATAACAGCTTAGTTGGTGTGTGGATGTCTATAACAGCTTAGTTGGTGTTTGGATGTCTATAACAGCTTAGTTGGTGTTTGGATGTCTATAACAGCGTAGTTGGTGTTTGGATGTCTATAACAGCTTAGTTGGTGTTTGGATGTCTATAACAGCTTAGTTGGTGTTTGGATGTCTATAACAGCTTAGTTGGTGTTTGGATGTCTATAACAGCGTAGTTGGTGTTTGGATGTCTATAACAGCTTAGTTGGTGTTTGGATGTCTATAACAGCTTAGTTGGTGTTTGGATGTCTATAACAGCTTAGTTGGTGTTTGGATGTCTATAACAGCTTAGTTGGTGTTTAGATGTCTATAACAGCTTAGCGGGTGTTTGGATGTCTATAATAGCTTAGTGGTTGTTTGGATTGAGAAATGTTTCCCCATACTCACTGTTTGTAAGGAATTTTCCAGAGCAACAAGAAAATCATCATGACCATGAGAGGGAGCTGTGTGAACTAGACCTGTACCCTTCCCAGATGCCACATGACCAGCATGTAGAAATGGGTGTTCTGATTGGCTGAGAGAGTGCAGGTAGGTTGAACCCTCAAATTCAGTACCTGTGGAGTGAATGAAAAAATAGAAGTAAGGTCCATTATATTAGTAAGTCCTGTAAGGCCCGTGTTAATTAGCAAAAAGTTGCCTTGGATAAATAATTGCCTAGGCCAGAAAGTTTTCCTCTGCACATATCACAGTCCAGATTTCGTGATACACGACACAAATCAGAAGTCTACTTTTGTAGCCAGCTTTTAAGAGACATATTTCCATTATATTATGTAGTTTGGGGGTATATTTTATATGGTGCAGATTAATCAAATGTTGGCTTCGGTAAACAATGCCCATTCTCACATTGATTGTCTTGAGAAGAGAGTGATTTCACCTAGCTTATGTAAATAAATCCTGTTGTTAACATTCTCGATAATTGGCAACAAAAGCTTGGACACACGACGTGCTAATTACGCCTACAGTGTGAATGTACAAATTTCAGACGGCTCTCAGTGCCAGCTACGCGTCTATTAGTTGGATTATATTGTTATTATTGGGGGTTTGGAAGTGACTGTTAGTACCGGCGGACCCACAAATTTACAAACCCACGAAAAAGTCATAAATGGCTGAACCACAAAAATTTATACCAACAAAATTAAAGCCATTCACAGTAATGGAGAAAGTAAATAACACCATTTAACACTGCTTTGACTGCCCTAGTGATGGTGAATACCTAAACCAAACCAGAGATACATTAACCGATGGTTGAGACATCTGCGTGGACGGACAGGTGGACAAATGGATGACTAGACAGACAGACAGACAGATAAATTCAATCCAGTATTCCACCATATTTTCCTTCGAAAAGTGGGGGTATAGATATAATTGCCTGAATGTTTTAAGTTATTTAAAAATATTTAAAGATGCGTTGAGGGTTCCAGACTTTCATTTACAACAAGAAAAACATAAAAAAAAATCTTATTTGACATCATTTTCTGCTTTGTTCTGTTGAAACAATGTTGAACACTAAATTTGACATATAAATTAGACCTATAATATAAAATAATATAATTTTTGTTGTCGAAAAATTTACTTAAATGCCCACTAAATTTTCGAACCCCCAGATCACATATATAAAATATATGCCATATTATATACCATTTGAAAGAAGAAGAACCAAAACATTATATTATCAACTTATCCGGTGTAATAAACTGTGAACATGTTGTTTTTGTTGAGTTACTGAGTTTTTTTCATCTGGCTTGTAGTTCAAATTGTATTATTTTCAATGAAGATTTAGAGTTATTCCCCTTCCATTGAAAACACATTATTAGTTTGAATTCTGTTGCATTCTGGGAGCCAAAACGGGGGTAATCTTTGTATGATTTCAGCTGTTTTCTATTTCTCTATCGGCATCTTCTGAGACACAGATATTTCAAATGGTGATGAATAATAGTATTTTAATCATATTTTATGGCATAGATTGTAATTAAAATCGTATATCAAGGCACTTGATATAATCAGTGACTCGAAAATTAAGTGGGCCTTTAAATAATTTTTGGTGTCCCTCTAAAACATCAATACAATATGATATAATTTAATCATAAGTTGTCAATCCACATAATACTGTAAAACCATTGGTTGTCACACATTTAGCTATTAAAGTTATTTCTCGATAACCTAAATTTCTTTATTACTTTCCCCGCTGCAGAAATGACAGCAGCGTCAAATTACCATGCCTGTACCGTGTGCCTAAAATATGTACCTGGAAACTGTTCGATTCTAGCTATGATTTAACACGAAATTTTGGTGCTGCATCATAATTCCTTCAGGATTTGACTTATTGACAATAACCGTACCAGATGCTAATATTCAGTGCACAAGTAACCAGACAAATCAACAAGATTGAACATTGCAAAGAAGTGAACACTGAAATTAAAACCAACACAGGTTTGTGTCACCGCGGTCGAATATATAAATCCCACGTGCAACTATACAGCTGCACGGTGCGTGATAAGTTGCAAATAGCCAATCAAAAATGCTGAATTGGCGATGCGATTTCGTCACTCGATGAGCACCAGTTTTGAGCGACAGGTGTCTTTTCGTTGGAAATAGTCTCAATATTATACGCTTGTTATACTTGCAACTTCTAATTTTTGGTGGTTCTCCTGTGAAATGATGGATTAAATCATTTTCTATAACTGCGCTACACGCGTTATAGAATTTATCTTCAATCTTTTCGGTTATAACTGCTTAACTTTAATCGAAACAAGAGTTATTTCTTAAATAAATTATCATAAAATTCAATATCAAACAAAATAGTGTCTTTCTAGCACCACATCTTGTTCCAAACACGTTATTTCATACACAAGAATCAACATAAAAAGTTAAATAATTTCCGTAAAAATTAACCTGGAACCCTGAATGTATCTTAACCCTTTCTATACTAAATAGATTCTCCCACTCAGTTATAATAGTATACATTGGAATGGTCTATTATTCATTTGGAGGAATGTTCAGGTAATAAAACCAGAATTCAGACAAACAAAAAGGTAACACAAGATTAGAAGGATTTCTATTCGTTGGTGGAAAAGGTTCAGATACTAAGTTCAATAATGTTTGTTGAAGTTATTATTCTGAACATTTCCTAAGGGAACTACTCGTAAATGAGTATTTAGCGTAGAAAAGGTTAATCATGCATATATATCCTACGGTAGTGAAGACAAGGATGCAAATTTTGTGTCTATCATTTGCAGAATGAGGTCCCCAGAAGGTAAATTTAGTGATGCTATCCCGCACAATGGGCTAGCATTACCAAATTCACCCTCTGGGAACCTCATTCTGCTTAGACCTCAACTGCTGTGGGAGACTAAGGATCAGATTGAATTTCCCCAGTTGAAGTTAGTGATGTTCATCCATCAGTCACCTCGATTATGCATTTTATCTGCAAATTAGGGGATTTAGAAACTTCCCAGAGGGGAAAAAGTAAATAAACAATGTTAATTTGAGACTATAGATACTTCTCAGAAGATGAGTCCTAATCAGAATGAGGTCCCCAGAGGGTGAATTTAGTGATGCTAGCCCACTGTGCGGGTTAGCATCACTAAACTAACCCTCTGAGGACCTCATTCTGCATCTTACAGGCACACTATTTGGCTATTTGCAGATTTACACAGGTTGGAACTCACCTTTAAATTCTCCAATAGTTTCTGAATAACCCGTCAATATGGAGATAAGTTTATCTTGGAATTTACTTTCACACAGATAGACTTTGTCACTGTTTTTAACTGCAATATAGCTAGGGACAGAAATAAATGTGCAGAAATATAGAACAGTAAGAACACAAACAAAAAACCCAGAAATTTGAGGACATTTGGCGCCATTTGTAACCCTAAATTAACTAAGCACATTCTATTGCTGTGTTTGCGTGATTAGTTAACTTAGAGTTACTTCCCACTGAGTGCATTATCAGGGTTTCCGCTAAGGGTTGGGGGAATGTGGCCGTATTTGGGAAGCACATACCCGACGCCTTGTCGGGAGAAAAATTTGATGTTTATCTCTGAAAATTAGCCATTTCCTTGCACTTGAGACAACAAGCAGGAACATTGAAGATTCGTATAGAAACCAAATTAAAACAGATCGTCTTTCTTTGATCTCAAGTTAATGAACTAAAAGCACCACAACAATGGATAAAACAACTTTTATAACCGTAGCAATATTAAAAGCCGACATCAAAGAAATTACTGGGGTTGGAAAGACATTGTCACACTCAGTGTCAAGCGTACTCCAGCAGTAATAAGTGTTACGTCAGAGCTCATGTCACGTGCTTTGCACACATTCTATGTGCCTTATTTCTCTGTATTTTATACAGTTCCGATCAAAACAAGTTGGTGTAAACCCAAAAGCCATTCCTCAGACGGAGATGACCACATGCTGGATTTGTATAATGGAAAATTTTGCTTTCATTGGATAGGGAATAAATACACTTGATAAGAACTATTAATATTGTATTTTTTTTTGTTTTTTAGTTTTACTTAAACATTTCTTTGATTTTGAGGTCAAAGGTCCGCACTGCTCGTCACATATTGGGTCAGAAAGTTGAGACTTATAGACAGAAATCTACGGTAAATTAAAATGCGAGAGGCTGATTACAAACTAAATATTCGCCAACAAAGTGTTATCCAGGATGGTGCAGACAACTGTGCATGTGGTCCGCGCTATTGAGCATGTCTTATTCAGGCACCAAGTGTAGGATTCCTTGCAATCTGTTAATCATCAGTGTCGGTGATCGCTCGTCCTGAGTAAAAAGGCGGCTGAGTTCGTCTGTGGCTATTTTGTAACTAATGCTATGTCAAGGATGGGGAGGGGAATGAGGCAGCTGGACGGCAGGCCGGCCGTCCTGCCGTAGTAGCGGAAATCCTGGCATTATGGAGCCGAATGTCCTCAAATTTCTGGGCAAACAAGCATAGCGATAGAATGTGCAGCAATAAGAGTGAGTGCCAATCGAAAACTTGTCTAGGCGTCTGCGACTTTCTGGGTGTCGCAATTTTGGAACAATGATGTCAAAATCAAAGCATGAGACCCCCATGTGATGCCAAAAATAGGTTACATCATCCTGGACCCCACACTGAGCGATCTGCCTATATTGACAACATGTTAATCCGTGCAAAACATTTAATTATAAAAGAATAATTCGCTGATAACAAGTGCATTAAGAGGGAAACAAATATATCCATTTCCCAACCTGAAGGTAATGTTTTTGGAAACCGATAATCCGTTTCCCGTCCTAAACAAGTTAAAAGAGTGCTCAATTCTGTTGTCAACAGATCTTGTCAGTTAATTAACCTTGATCAGGCTTTCCGCTAGTAGGGCAGGGGGTCCCTTTAAGGGTCCCATTCCCCCAGCCAATTTTTCCCCTTCTGTCATACCACAGGACATATTCCATATGTATAAAGGTAAACAAATGTTTACTTCTCAATTTTGTTGGGACAGTACTCAGAAATTTAAATAGTTGACAACTTTATTTAATTTCTAGCGAGAATACACACTCAGACCGATCTAACACTAAAAGTTGGATGTCAGTATGTCTGTAGGCTGGAGCTAACATTCAATGTGCAGGGTCGATGTGTTCCATTTAGAACATAGAGTACACTTTATTTAGTTTTTACTGAAATGCTCCGGATTCTGAACGAGCACACCTGGCTCTGCACGTTGCATGCTAGCTCCAACCTGCAGACACAGTTAGATGAACTGAGGAAGTGATCAAACCCAACATCGCTAGAACACATGCTTTGGAGTCAGCTGGTTACGTTGCGGCGGTTAGGTTACGAAAAATGACCGCCGATAATTTAATCATACCCACTGATTCTATCTTCATGTCGTAAAATATATATATCACTCCATTTTTTTCAAAGCATCTTATCTATGTTTATTATAATTTAGCTTGATATTTAGAACTAAAACATTGTGCCTTTATTCTATTACTTCATTGCTTCCAACCTGCTAATCGTCTATCTGCTGAGTGTTATATTCCGGCACGTTAAGCATCCGAACTATCTGCCGGGTCTTGAATAGTGAGTCGTTTAACTTCAATGGGTGCGTTTCCGTATACTGGGAACAACAGGTGATCTATAACCTGGCAATTAATTTTTATCTAATAAATTTTCTAGGTTTTAAAGTTATTGCGGTTGATAACATAGTAACTTGGGTAGAAAATGGATGCAAAACGATCAGCAAATCTACTCTCTGATTCTTCTATTGGCCGATACAACAAAAGTAGGTCCACTAGTGTTTCTACGACATTGAAAACATTGACTGCATTTTCCCCTCGGCGGATACAGGACCCGTTCCCCAAAACCTGGCGGAAAGCCTGCCTTGATATACACATGAATTCATTGCTTCCTCATTGGACAATGATGTTATATGCCCTATGGTTGAGATAATAAATGATGTAAACTGCATTGAAACTTATTCACTGTATAACGCGCAATATAAATGGATAGATTATTGTTATTTATTTTCTCAGTGGAATTTTTTGTCATCTCTCTCAGTAGCTAGCTAATGAACATGCCTAGACAGAGACACTGACAAATCACAGTGACTTTCCAAAGGGTAATACACATGAATAATTCTAATGTGATTCGGAAATGTTCAATCGCAACTGACATAGATGACATATTCATGTGCAATCATTGCAAAATGAAAATTCTCAGTTGTTTCCACAAAAATTTGGAATATATCATTGAAAAACAACTCAAACAGTTTTAACTCATTCTTTTCTAAATACTCATTGACGAGTAGTTTCTTAGGAAATGTTCAGATAAAAAGTTCAGCATAGATCGTTTGTTGAACTTATTATCTGAACATTTCCCACCAATGACTGCATTATATTCTGCTCTTGAACTGGTATTATCTGTTTTTCTGTCTGTCATCTGCTTTTATTTCCAGAACACCCTCCAAATGAATAAAAGACCATACCATTGAATGTATAGTTTTATAACTGAGTGGGAGAATCTGTTCAGATGAAAGGGTTAAGACTGCCACCTGAACATTGATTTTCACTTGACTTAGGGATCATCACATACACTAATGCCCTAAATAATCGACTCCTTAACCACAGCAGAATTATGGGTAATTTTTTCAAGATTTAGTCGGAAATATGGCTTGTTGCCATTCTTCAGAAAGCTTTCAGTGAGCGTTTTCCGATGAATGGCAACAAGCCATATTTCCGACTAAATCCTGAAAAATTACCCATAATTTTGCTGTGGTTAAGGAGTCGATTATTAGGGCATTACTGTATGCACTGATTTGCCTTTTGTTTGTCATTTTATGTAGCAGTAAAACTATAAAGCAGCAAAGTAATAAAGAATGCTGTAATAGCCTGTAGGCTCCATCAAAATGCAAAGCCTGCAATCATGCATGTCGTTTTACTTCCTAAGTTCTAAGTGACAATTTATATGATGATGTATATGATCTGACCTAGAAATTATTGTGATGAAGCATGGTCAGTAATGAATATTTTCAGATATATTATTATCGTTGCCATTTTTCAATATCCATTGTTTATTTTCAATGTTCCTACTTATCCTCCGAAACTGTTAGCGGGATGTAGGAGGTGTAACACTTTAGGAGCAAACAGTCCAGTGAGACTACAGGATCCCCAGACAAGATGTACGACAGCTGGAGATGACACAATGATCCTGTGCAAAGCACAGGTCCATCGCCAGCAGAAATAAAAAAAATTAAATTTCATACTTAAATTGACACATAATTTAAGACACAATAATAACTTGATCCATTTTGTCACCACATTGTCCAATTTGTTTGCTTCTTGTTAATAAAGTATCTATCACTCATACCTGATATCCTTATTGTAACAGATGGCCTTGTTAGCTGGGAGCGTCCAAGGTGTGGTGGTCCAAACTACAGCAAATATGTTCCTAGAATTTCCTACAAATATTAACAAGGACAATTAAAATACTATAAAATTCAATTGTGAGCAACAGAACATCAAAATTGAATATTACAATTTGAAAGATTTGCATCTTATGAATTCAAGTAAAATTTGAAAACTCCTTAACCCTTCCATGACTGGAGCTTCCTAAAATTTAGCGAAAACCCTGTGCCAATGCATTCTCTTATGCTCCCATTGGTAGCCTCGCATATATAAGAGAATACATTGGCCCAACAATATTTACCTTGACCTTGTAAGCCAGTGCATTCTCTTATATATGTGAGGCTCCCTATGGGAGCCTATGGGAGACTCGCGTATAAAAGAGAAGGCCGTGGAACAGGATCTTTAAAGCTGCATTAGCGCAGCTCCCATCATCAAAGGGCTAACAGCTGGATACGGTATTTTCTTAGCAACAAGTTATGACAAAGAAAGAAATTTAATATGAATCGTACAGGACGTTTGCCTTTTATGGGCGACATAACGCTAAGAGTAATTTATGTAACATCATGCAGTGATCCCGACAGAAGACATGACAAGGTGTACTTGTCATGGATTGTGCAATCTTGTCTGGATTCTGGCCCGTAAATCCAATATGACGTAAATGACGTCAGAAACCGCTGGTTTTCATTAAGCTAACCAATAAAATTGTTCTAAATGCATGAAACTAAAAGGAATTCTTCATAAGTTGTGAATTATAGCTAATTTCAATTTCATCACGATGGTTCATTCCCGATTCCGCGCTTTGGCAGGCGTGCTGGTGGTTGCTATTAGTATGTGCAACAGAATAATTCCATTCTCTTTCACTCAGGAAATCATTTGTCATATCTGGATAGCTTCCCCGATCAAAATTATTTTAACTGATTTGATGATGAGAATAATAATAGAGTTACGTCCCACTAGGTCAGATATAGAACCACTTTTTCACATAATTGTGCTCTTACCATCGACCAGGTTGTTTAAATGATTGGGTACTCAGTACTATTATCATTCACCAATGAAAAGCTTTATATTTAATTTGATTCAATGTGACCAAATATATGAACCGGTATCGCATTACTTATCAGGGTTCACGCTAGAACTGTTGGTGGTCAAAAAGGCTAATTATTTTTGAAAATGGACGAAGACAATTTCATTTGGCCAAAATTCAAGACAATATTTATGTCAGATTTATGAAGGCATAGACTCAGCATGTGTGTTCTTTGCGTCAAGTGTGCTTGCTTCAGTAAGCGTGAACAAATTCTCATATCTTATCATTAGATCTGCATGAAATCCTTAATTCGTTAACAGGTAACTGAGATCTTCCAATGAATGGCACAAGCCATATTTCTGACTACATCCTGAAAAATTACCCATATTTCTGCTGTGGTTAAGGATTCGATTATTAAGGGCTTTACTGTACATTGTTACAGCTATCAGATGAGGAGGCACCTTCATTAAGTGGAATCTCAGTTAAAATGGATTTTTGGATATTTACCTGTTGCAGCTATCAGACGAGGAGGCACCTTCATTAACTGGAATCTCATGAAAGCTGACAGACTCACATGGTTTTCATTGTACTCCAATTCTCCCTCTGCTAGAGCTGTCCTATAAATATATTAAAGTGATGTGAAACACTCAGGTTGGGTGATCAAATAGAAATGGAGAATAATCTTGCTCAAAGTAGTTATTTTTATGAATATTAATCCAAATTTACAGCACACACCAGCATTCTTATATATTAATTAAATGCAATGACTCTCGATGGCGATCTAATTTGCGTTATAATTTATCGCCGATTGTTGCGTCCCGAATCGAGATGTAAATATTTACAATTAAGAGTAGTTCAGATAATGATTTCTATGGAGTGGTATGGTCGATTTCTTTGAGATTTTCGGCGATGTTAGTAGAATGCTACATTTCCACAGTTGACATGGCACCTGAGAACTACCTTATCAGTTTCAGGCACCCGAGTAAGTCCATATTATGTCTTTAAATACATTTTCTGCAAGATGTACAAATCTTGTGTATTATACTCACACAAACACGCCATAGACACACACTAAGTATTGCTTTTGCATAGTGCCAGTATGCGTGCATCCTCGGCCTGCCGTTGTTTGTTATGGTGTGATTGTTTTTGCAAACCTGTGGTGTAAAATGGGCATTGAGATTAACAGTTTGTATTGCTAAGTCGGTGTTGCTGTTGGGTCACATTTCATGAAGGATGGTCAATGCCGGAAATAGACGCTCTTTCATTTTGGATTTTAAACATAATTTTCGCTTTCGGCACTTTGATATCTCTTATAGTTTCATAAACATTGTATACATACAATGAAAACACCCTGCATTCTAATCATACGGGCATGGCGTGCATGCCTATAAGAAGATGATTGTGTTATCAACTGATTTGAATGACCGAAGACCCAAAACGGGACATGAGGATACTCTGGCAATATATTGTCGGTACAAAGGAATGAATGAGTTTTGCTTGTGTTTATGTCATAGATACACATGTGTATAATACACAAGATTTGTACATGTCGCCACTGATGTGCTTATTTTATTACTCAAAATTATATTTTACTGCTCACCCACTTTACCCACATTAAGAATGTAAGATTTACAATTATTGCAGAAAAGTTTGTCATACCCTTTAGGAAAACACGACGTCTGAATTAACCAAAATTAAAAATATTTTATCATTAAGGGCCAGAAGCACGTTTTGCATAAATCCAGACAAAAATGCAAGTATTTTCAACAAAGATTATATCTGGATCTAACTGCCGAAATTTTTTTTGGATTTCACATATCCCCATCTTCATTGTATATAGAATTTGCATGGACAGTTTTTAAAAGAAGACCAAAAAGATGGATTTTAATACATTTGAGAGGTTGAAAATACTATTTTCTTTAGTTACAAAGAACTTCCAGAATAATTAAGAGAAGACCAAAAAGATGGATTTTAATATTAATACATTTGAGAGGTTGAAAATATTATTTTCTTTAGGTACAAAGAAATTCAAGAGTAATTCATAATTTCACACAACAATCCAACCATCAAATAGCTTTCTGTTTTGGCTCTATGAGAGAAAGTTTCATTTGTGTCTACATGTTGAGTTAAATTTTTAATTGCATAATATAACATCATACCCCCATATATTACAATGAATAATTAAGCAGATACAATAAGCAGGGAGAAATTGACTGAAAACAGACCACAGTATTTAGATATAGTGCTCCACTGGGACATGGAAATGGCCCTATGGCCTCGGATTCATCTCAGCCCAATTTTTCATGGATCACCAGGCATGGCATGAACATTCTAAAATACATTAAAATTATTCAAGGGTGCTGTCTTTCTAAATGAAAATAATTATGAAATTTCTTGAATTACAAAAAATTAAGTTCCATCTCATGATCTGTAGGTATGATAACATGGATACGTGAACAGCACTGTTTACAAAGTTTACAGAAGTTCATGGTACCTGAAAACAGTGAATTTTTTTTAAAGACAATTATTCCATAAAATTATAGTAAAGCCAAAAGGGGTTATAATTTCCAATGGGTTGAAGACTAAATATTGTGTCACAGTAGTCGCTTGTGCCAAACTTCAAATAGAAATACCAGACAGATTTAGAGAAAATCCATTTTGAAATATCAGGAAATTTTAGCAAAATGTGTGTCTGGTCCTTAATTAGCCCTTTCTTTGCTAAATTTTCTTGGGTAAATTGACTAGTAGTTTCCTCAGGAAATGTTCACATAATATGTTCAACAATTTCCCCCATCAATAAATATGAATCTTCTGCGCTTGTATTATCTTTTCATTCATCTGTAGTCTGCTTTTATTACGCGCCCCCTCAAATGAGGTCCCCAGAGGGTGAATTTGGTGATGCTAGACTACTATATTTTCAGGACTGGTTATTGGAAGCGTGTATAATATAAGGTGTACAGTAATGCCTGAGTATATGACCCTTTAACTGCAGCAGAATTATGGGAAATTTTTCAGGATTTAGTCGGAAATATGACTTGTTGCCATTCATCAGAAAGCTCTCACCGAGAACTTTCCGATGAATGGCAGCAAGCCATATTTCCGACTAAATCCTGAACAATTTCCCATAATTCTGCTGTGGTTTAGGGGTCAATTATTTAGGACATTACTGTATGTAAATATACCTTGATGATGGAGACCAGTACACAGGCATATAGTCTTGGTAAATCATTCCCTGAAAACATTAGATGAATATTAAAACCTCCAAGAAGAACAGATGAGGAGAAAAACAAATCAGAAGGCTGGTGAAGACAAAAACTAAAAAAATAGGAAAGCAATGTTATACGCTAGATAAGGGACCAGCCTAGAGGGCGACTTGGGAGATATGTTCTCCCTAAATTGTGTCACTTCTCCCTATTTTAACCCAGGGAGAAGTGACCTCTCTAATATACCAGTGTACATATGTCCCAACATCATATTTAAACCTTATTTTCTGATTATAATGGTGTCGTAACTCATTATAATCATTTCATTATTAGGCTATTGTATTGCATAATACTTATTGGATCATAGAATGGTAATGTTGGGGGTGTAAATTGAACTTGAGCTGTCATGATTACTCCTTAATAACAGTCCACTTCTCCCTAATGAGCAAGTAGGGAGAAGTGACTTCTACAATTTGAAAACTCTAGATACATAGCTCGTAATGTAAAAAGCTGTTTAGTTTCGTTTTTATTACATGTAATTACTTCTCATTCACTTTTATTAACAGTTGCAGAATGTGTAAACAAGGCTATTCATTTCTGTTGCATAATAACCCTGTCATGATGGGAACTGCGCCTCGCATATATAAGAGAATGCACTAGCTTACAAGGTAAATAGATTCTTCATTCATCACTAGCAGTCGTACCTCCAGAGAGCTTGGATCGCCACCTCTCAGGATGAACTCGCCACTGCTAATACCAATTAGTGTCACTAATATGCTGGACGCCATGCATGTCACGCCTTGTCTGAGCTGGACACTTCATGCTCATAAAGGCGGATACCAGCTGATTCTGGATTTTCCATCAGGCCCGGCACAGCCCTCTTCAGGGCTCACTACCGGACCAGAAAACACCAGATCAGCACAGAAACCTCGACAAAAGATGATAATGAAAAACAAGAAAACGCCATCGAGGAAAAAAAGAGATGCCGAGAGACTTGCTGCATGGAAAGCGAATGGGAGAGCTGAGAAACGCCCAGCTCCCCCCACTCGGCCTCAACCCGACGATACCACCACCAGAAGCAGAGACGCCAATGTCACCCCGGTTGTCTCTGCTATCGTCACCGAGGTCAACGGAGACAGGAACGCGGATATCACCCCCGACGCTCCTGCCGCTTCGAGGTAGATATGGACACATTTACACCTGCGACACCGGGAGTACCAACACATACCGGTGTCCTCCATCTCCACCACCAGCAACATCAACAGCAAATCCACCACTTCCATCATGTCGGAGGCTGAAGTCAGTGAACATGTCAGAGAACACAAAAGAACAATGGCTGCTCTGGAAAAAACGCATAAAAAAGCAGGAAAAATGTTAGCGGAATTAGCAGCAACAACAACAACACCAACCGATAGGAAAAAAAAAGAAAGCAAAAACGAAAAAGACCAAGGTCTAGATCACTTCCTGCTTCGGGGGCAAGAAAGAAAATCAACAACGCTCTTCAGCGGCAACACAGCATCCAACAGTGGGTTGTAGGGGAGGGCATACTGCCCTTCCAAATCTTCCCGGGAATCATCCCAAACTCCAAACCTACTACAAGGTAAATATTGTTAGGCCAATATATTCTCTTATATACATGTATGTGAGGCTCCTTATGGGAGATTCAAATTTATAAGATAATGCATTGGCACAGGTTTTTCGCAAAATTTCAGGAAGCTCCAGTCATGGAAGAGATAATAGAAAACCAGTTTCATAGAAATTTGTTGATGGGAGTGTTGCCGGGAAGATATAAAGTAACTTTAACCCTTTCTATACTGAATGGATTCTCCCATTCAGTTATAAAATTATACATTTTTACGGTCTATTATTCATCTGGAGGGATGTTCAGGAAAATTAAGCAGATGGTGCATAAGAACAGGAGCATCGCTAGGATGTGGCAAAGTACTCTCGTAGTAATTGCAACAAAGGGCCATAACTCTGGCGAAAAATGGAGGGCAGAACCCAAATTTGATATTGACCTGTATTTTGGTGCAGTTAACTCAGATATCAAATTTCATTCCATTCAGTTCAGTCCTACTAAATTTATCATTCAGAAACGAAAATTGAGTGCAAATTCCAACAAAATGGGCCATAACTCTGGTGAAAATTGGCAGGTGGAACTCAAATTTTAACTAAACCTGTATTTTTGGATAGTAAACTCACATAACAAATTTCATTCCATTCAGTTCAGACTTACTAAAGTTATCATCCATAAACGAAAAAAGTGAACGGATGGACAGAGGTTCGGCAAGATGTCCAGACAGACCGATAGATAGATGGTACCAATAACATAATACATCCTGTCCTATTTATTGGGAAGAGTTCAGATAATAAGTTCACATTTGTTGAACGTATTATCTGAACATTTCCTGATGGATAACTACTCATCAATGAGTATTTAGTAAAGAAAGGGTTGAAAGGGTTAACAGAGACAAAAGATAGAAGATGCAACCTTATTGTACAGATGCCAGAATATTTCTATCTCGTTAGCCTGGAAATCATTGTCGAATGTTTTGTAGCACCCATCCTGCCAGTCTGCCATTATTCCCCATCTCATAAAAGCTTTGGCCTGAATTCTAATAGTATCCTCTGCAAACTTCCTCGCTGTAAAAATAGAATTTTAAACAGACATACTAAGATGACAATGTTTGCAAAAATGGATATTGTTCATGTATAAGCTGAGCTGCTTTCTTCTACATTTCATGAGCTATAAATAGAATGAAGACACACTGGCATTATTGCATGAGTTTGTTGTGAGTCTTGTGACACGATGATAAAACTCTCGCCCCCCCCCCCAATGAAATTTAGGTTGATAGTGCTTTATTTAATTATGATTTAGCTCATAACAAACTGGTATAGAAAATATATTAAACACATCAGTTAAAGACATATTATGTACTTGTTCGGGTGCAGGAAACTGATAAGTTAGTAAGCAGGCACTATGTCAATTGGAGGAATGCAACATTCTACTAACACCGCCGAAAACCTGAAGCAAATCGACAGTACCACTCCATAGAAAACATTGTCTGAACTACACTCAAATGTAAATATTTACTACTCGATTCGGGACGCATCTATCGGCAATAAACTAATGAAAATGATTTCACCATCGAGAGTCACTGCATTTAATTAATAATTAGAATGACGATGTGTGTTGTCAATTTAGATATACTATTGTAAAAATAACTACTTTGAACAAGATTATTTTCCATTTCTATATTTGATCACCTACCGGAGTGTTTCATATCACTTTAACTGCTCTTAGTAGTGTACGATATACAGTAATGTCCTAAATAATCGACCCCTAAACCACAGCAGAATTATGGGTGAGAGCTTTCCCATGAATGGCAGCAAGCCATATTTCCGTCTAAAAAATTCAGCATTTAATATCCATATGAAATTCAGCCCCATACGCCCCCCTGTCATAGGAAACACTGGGTAATTTACAAAATACAAAGCACGATGTACAGTAATGCCTGAAGTATATGACCCCTTAACCACAGCAGAATTATGGGAAATTTTTCAGGATTTAGACGGAAATATGGCTTGCTGCCATTCATCGGCGTTTCACAATTAATGACTAATATATTTGTTTCAAGAAACGGTAAAAAACTGATTTCTCTTCTCCTAAAATATAAAATTTCTGAATACTTCGGGCACAAGCCTTGAAATAGGGTGTCTGTCATTTGCAGAATGAGGTCCCCAGAGGGTGAATTTAGTGATGCTACCCCGCATAGCGGGCTAGCATCACCAAATTAACCTTCTGGGAACCTCATTCTGCTTACACCTCAGCAGAATGAGGTTCCCAGAGGGTGAATTTGGTGATGCTAGCCCGCTATGAGGGGTAGCATCACTAAATTCACCCTCTGGGAACCTCATTCTGCAAATGACGTACACACTATTTCAAGGCTTGTTCGGGCATTACTGTACATCTCTTTCCATGAGTTGCATGGATTATTTTCACTTGGTTATCACCTCGTGAAAATAATCCTCTTTGTCTCATTCGACGACAAACATCATTCGCTACTAAGAACAGTTAACTGTTGTCTATATCATCTACAGTAATGCTCTAATTAATCGACCTCTTAACCACAGCAGAATTATGGGTAACTTTTCAGGATTTAGTCGGAAATATGGCTTGTTGCCATTCATCGGAAAGCTCTCCCCGAGAGCTTTCCGATGAATGGCAACAAGCCATATTTCCGACTAAATCCTGAAAAGTTACCCATAATTCTGCTGTGGTTAAGAGGTCGATTAATTAGAGCATTACTGTATTTCATCTACAGTCTCATTCAATCTTAGAACACATGTGAGGAAATTCCTAATATTTTTATGACACATTAGAAAATTTGTAAATTTTACCATACCTAGTTGGAGACATGGATCATGCTTAAAATGATACAGACACTCCAAGAACCATTTCTAATAGTATGCTATAAATATGATAAGGCTTAAAAAAGGGTTTGTTTCCTCTAACCCGACTGACCCTCCAAAAACTCACCAAATGTTGCAGCCGCCTTCCATAAAAAAAAATATTTGCAAACAATCTACATTGAATGTGGCTTACCCTTTGTTGTGCACATTTCGCAATGACCAATGGCAACCAGAAGACCAGTTTAACGGTATATCAGCTTCCGTTTTCATGTAAATCATGGCTGCAGCCAACTTGTATTTTATCTAATTTTTGTCACATGAAAACGACTTGAAAATGAAGGAAGATACATGTATATGAAATAAACCATTGAATGTTTCGGAAGACCAGTTTAACGGTATATCAGCTTTCATTTTCGTGTAAATCATGGCCGCAGCCATCTTGTATTTTATCCAATTTTTGTCACATTAAAACGGCTTGAAAATGAAGGAAGATACAAGTACATGTATATGAAATAAACCATTGAATGTTTTCTCTTTCAATGTCACAATAGTGGAGCTGAAATCGTATTAATCTGGGCACTATAGCTGTTCTATCAAACAGCTGGTCAAAAAATAAATACCCAGTAAAACATTTTACCTACTGACGGCACTATTTTTATGGGCTCAGTTAGGGGAAATAAACCTGTATCTTTTTAGGCCTTAACATTAAAAGTTCTTAGCCCTTTCATGACTGGAGCTTCCTGAAATCTCTTATATATGTGAGTCATGTGGACCCTCACATATATTGAATCATAGGGAGCCTCACATAAATAAGAGAAAATGCATTGGCCTAACAAAATTCACCATGACCTTGAAAGCCAGTGCATTATCTTATATATGCGAGGCTCCCCTTTGGAGACCCGCATATATAAGAGAATCCACTGGAACAGGGTCTTTAGTGCTGATCTAGTGCATAACTCCCACCATGACAGGGTTTTAAAAGTTCTTTAATCAAAAGAAAATGCAATGGTCTCAAATAAGAAATTACAGACATATTCAGGGTTCCGGTAGGACATAGACAGAACACAAACGCGCATCTTAATCGAGAATCTTTTATCGAATGAGTTGCGGATGGCGCATGGATATATGTAACTATGTGCCGTCCGCAACGAGTTCGATAAATGATTCTAGATTATGATGCAAGTTATGTTCTGTATTTATTCTACACAGTTGTGTCAGATAAATTAAATCAATTACTGTCACCTTCATTAAAACTACGACTACCTTTATTGTGATTTAACTCTGATGATTAACCAGTAATTTTCTGGGCATCACCCGAATCTGATCGTTGACGTAATGTACGTCATCTTTCTTGGCTACAACGTCAACAAGAATAGTTCCGGCTGGTATTCCACTAGAGGTATACACTAATATGTATTCAATGGCTCGTATTCCGTTGAATACATGTGCCTCGCGTCGATGGGTGTGGAATAAAATATAGACTCATGCGAATGCTCGAGATTTGATTCGATGTGAAATCATGCTTAAAGTTTAAAGGCCCACTTAATTTTTGAATGACCAGATTACAATATACACAACATATCCAATATTATAAACCATTTGGAAGAGGAACCAAAAATATATATATTCCACCAGAATACGGAACAGCTGTGGCCTTGGAGCGTCCACCAAGTGATAGAGATTCTTAGATTCATTCCAAGACTTTCCCCCTTGTCAACCCAGAATGCATCAGAATTCAAACTAAGAGAGAGAGTTATTCCCCTTCCATTGAGAATAATAGACTTTATAGTACAGTCTGGATCAAAATTAATCACACAACACACCTCAGTACCTCGACAAAAACAATATGTTCCCAGTTTATTCAACCGGATAAGTTGATAATACAATGTTTTGGAGCTTCCTCTTTCAAATGGTATATAATATGGAATATGTTGTATATAATGTGATCTGGTGGTTCGAAATTAAGTGGGCCTTTAAGATTCGAAATGATTGTAAAGATTCAATCAATTTTCGAACCCTCCCACACCAGGAGACTTGCGCAACTTTCTCTAATAATGCTTATTTTAAACTCAGACACATTTCTATATTCTAGGCATGAGTATACTAGTACTAGTAGATAGAGACATTATTCTACATATCAAAAGAAATAATATCCACTATTTTTTTCATTTCTGTGACTGCCTGTTATGGAATATTTATAGTAGTGTATGTTGTCAATAAACATTAATTGTAACCTCTATCACAATGGAATTCAGGGCTTGATTTAACTGGATTCGCATCGTAATTTGCAATGAGATTTCCAATTTCTACTAACCAATTTACAATGAAAAGACATGTATTGGTAGGGAATGCTATACAAAATCTACCCAGTGCTGCAAAATGCTTTACAAATTTAACCCTTTCAGTGCCAGGGGCCGATCTCATCGGCCGTAATTTATGGTCTGTAAAATCGGCCCTAAAAAATTAAAAAATTAAAAATTAAATTATTTTTTATTTTTTTTGGGTTGAATTGTTTTGGGTACAGTATGCTTAAGCATGCTATAGCGAATTTAAAAACAAGCTGGATAAGTCCTTAGGGGCATGTTATAACTCAAAACTATCACCAATTATTCATAGTAATAATTTTGATGCCCATGAAAAACTCAAGATTCCCTGGCACTAAACCTACAAAATAAGTCTGGCACTGAAAGAGTAAAGAATATAAGAAAAAGTTATTAAAATTGTAAAAAATTGTAAAAAATAATAACAAATGATGAAAAATTGTTAGGCCAATGCATTCTATTATATATGCGAGGCAACCTATGGTCGACTCGCATATATAAGAGAATGCATTGGCACAGGGTATATGGATTGATACAAAAATCGGACCTGGCACTGAAAGGGTTAAAGGATTACAATGCTCATGAAACAACAAAACTCTATCGGAAAGCCACCCCTATTGTGATCACAATAATCCAAGTCCCATGAAAATCGCGTAATAAATAAGCCGAGAAATAAATAAATAATACCGCCACCGGTTGTCGGCTATCTCCGTCGCAAAACCTCGCGTGACGTCAAGCGAGGTAAACTAATTAAAAACACGGAATCGGAGTCGGAGTTAATTGTGTCTACCTATATGACGATGGAAAATCCGGAATACACATCAGCGCGTGAGCGTGATGGAGTTACTGCGGGGCATATCAGTAGCATTGTGGACACATGGTTAATTGTCATCGCGCTGTGAGTTATATTCACTTGTGATTTGTCTTAAGCGCTGTTTGGAAAGTTATTGTTTTGACAAAAAAACTATAGAAGGCCGATTGAGCGGGGTAGATAAAACTTTCGAGTCAAAAATAAAGCTTATAAAAACACGAGCAGGTATGTGAACTCTATTCGGGCGCGTGTTCACGATGTTGTTTTAATTTTCCGTATATATGCCCCCGAGTGTCCCGTATTTACAATCATTCATTCATAACAATGCCATATAAATGCAGTGTTTTCGGCTGTGGCCGGTCTAGTGACTCTCAGTTAGGTATAATGCTGTATTCATTTCCAAACGATGTTCGTTTACGTGCCATTTGGCGGGATTTCTGTGGGAAACCCGTTGCGCAAAATCAGAAACCGATTACATATAGTTATACCAAATAAAGAACGTTTAATTTGACAAGTCAGTCATGGTTACGAATACAGTTAAAGTGGAGAGTATGTTGAATAACTCACGATAACAACTATTCTAAGTCATTTCCTTCACCATGGCTCAATAAAGAGCGTTCCATGTTAAGAGTTTTCCTAATATGGTACGAATAAAAAGAGTTTAATAAAGCGGAAATTGCTAGGACTTGGAAGGGTATATAAAGCATGCATATCGGAGGTTTGTGTACGGTACATGTATTGACCTGTATTGGTGTAATCAGTAAAAAAAATCACGATGACAGCTGTTCTACGTCCAGTCCCTTTACATTGACACAATAAAGAGCGTTCACTATTACGATATATTGCGAATAAAGAACGCTTGTATATGTGCTTACATATTAAACCGGATTATTATCCCTCCTTCAAAAAGTGTTATATATGATTGGATGTTTATATATTTTATAATCCTATTGTTATGCGTAATTGACACATAGAGGTCGAGTTATGACCAGCATATTCAATAAACCGCATCGCTAGAGTGTTAATTTTATAGGCCAATAACCACGCAAAACGCAGTGATTTCATCAGTGACAGTCGGCAAGATAGTTTGGGGGCAGGGGAAGCAATATTCCGAAAAATATATAAACACCATATTGCCTTAAGGCTAATATATACATGATTCATAACCAAGAACAATGAACTTATCATATCATATTGGTAATGAATGACTTGATTATAATTGATTAAATCCAACAGCAATAAACCGATATTTTTTTGTTTTACCGCGTTACGATAAATTAAAACGAAACGCTCTTTATTGACACAAGACAAAGGTTATCTGGAAATTGGAATGTTTACGAGATTATAATTGCCTAATAACTGTGCAAGTCTTCGCATATACATGTATATGCAATCTTTATATGAATATATAATATATAATATAACTTGGACTATTCCGGTAACGAAAAAAAATATGTTGATATAGATAAATGCGTGCAAAACTGAATAATATACGGGCATGGCTTTATAGTAACAACACATCGCGATACATATAATAATAATAACACGATAAAGACATTTAATTACGAGAACGGCGATGTTTTCGGCAAAGTTTTGCATTCGTAGTGTACTAGTGTAATAACGCGACAAATCTTCAAAGGCCGCGATCAATTACATGCAAACTTAAAATACTGCCGTAGCGTATCTATGCGTTGTCAATGGGTTACCACGTGATCGATCACGTGCTATGCTTCTGTTTACATGTGACAATCACGTGATCGGACCGATGATCACGTGACTTCGTCTACAACAAAATCTTCGGCTAACTTCGGAATTTTTTATAATCGTTATAAAAATAGCGAATGGCGGCCGAATATTAGATTATTTGCGCCCAATGGACATTATGTATATATATTATCGGTATATTGAAAGAAAATATTATAATGTTATAAAAGTATACATTGGAATGGTCTATCATTCATTTGAAGTGGTGTCCAGAAGTTTGTTGAACTTATTATCCAAACATTTCCTATTGGAACTACTCGTTCATGAGTATTTCATAAAGAAACGCTTAACTCTTACCATTTTGTCGTATCTCTAAAGCTGAAGGACTTTTGTTGTGCTTATCCAGTGTTGCTGAAGCCTTAAGTTCTATAGGAAGACCATGGCAGTCCCATCCCGGACGATAATGTACCTTATAGCCTCGCAATAATTTATAGCGGTTTGTCACATCTTTCAACACCTGCAACCATGAATAGATAGGTTGCAAACTACATGAACAAGTTCCCATTCAAATAGCTAACGCCAAGTGGTAAATTTGGTAAAAAATGTCACTAATTTTGTGGTTCGATTACAGTCAGTGACTTGCAGTTCGCGTTCGATAGATAGTTGCATTTGGAATGCGGATATGGGTAACTGAGTTAAATTAAATGGGTAGTGTATGGCAAGATAATCGCGATATAAATGCGAATGGCTGGCAAGTCAGATACCATCGAAATTTGAGAGGTATTTATTGGTTGCTGTCTGACAAAGAAGGCCTGTTTACGTGTTTGGTCGATGATCTGATATGTCTTTCGGGGTATGCATAACCTGCCCCGCATGTTTGGAATGCAAGAAAAAATAAAAACAATTTGATAGTTCATACAGTTTCATTGTGTGATGATCACCTCACACAAAAAATTGTGCAAAGTGACATTAATAGGGCGCGTAGTACAGTAATGCCCTAATTAATCGACTCCATAACCACAGCAGAATTATGGGTAACTTTTCAGGATTTAGTCGGAAATATGGCTTGTTGCCATTCATCGGAAAGCTCTCCCGGACTAAATCCTGAAAAGTTACCCATAATTCTGCTGTGGTTATGGAGTCGTTTAATTAGGGCATTACTGTATGCTAAAGCTGATGAGCGCTCAATTTTTACAATATTTAAGACCATATTTTCCAAGTATCTATTTCATAAAGTGGCAATTTGGGCATAAAGGTTTATACACGTTTAAAGACATATTATGGACTTGTTCGGGTGCGTGAAATCGATAAGTTACTACTCAGGCTCTATGCCAACATGGGGAATGTAGCATTCTACTAACATCAAAGAAATCGACCATAGCACTCCCTAGAATACATTGTCTGAACTACTCTCAATTGTAAATATTTACATCTCGATTCGGGACGCAAATATCAGCGATAAACTAACAGAAATGATTTCGCCATAGAGAGTCAATGCATTCAATTAACATATAATTATGGCGGTGCGTATTGTCAAATTGAATTAATATTCGTAAAAAATAACTACTTTGAACAAGATTATTTTCAATTTCTATTTGATCACCCTACCGGGGTGTTTCACATCACTTTAACACTCATCGTGAAGTCAATAAAAACTGCAAGGTGAATCTTCTCTCGATACCAAAACACCATGATCGACACACAGCACGAGGAATGTGTGTTTCCCATGATTGCAATTAGGAATAAGAATAGGAACTTGTACAGTAATTCCCTAAATAATTGACTCAGTGAGAGCTTTCCGATGAATTTCAACAAGCCATATTTCCGACTAAATCCTGAAAAATTACCCATAATTCTGCTGTGGTTAAGGAGTCGATTATTTAGGGCATTACTGTAGATTGCAACCTGCTTAATGAATACATTGCAATACAAGTTGAATATTTGTCGCTAAAAGATTAAATCTGATTGGTCGAGAACTGCTAACTTTAATATTTGATATTTGATTCACCAGCATCGTCTGCTGATGGGTGAACAAATTTGGAATATAGCTCATTGCGATTGACAATTCACTTCAATATGTCATTATGCAGCCAGGAGTCATGTAATCAAGTGCAACTGTAAGTGGTTTTTACTATATGGATAAGCAGAATTAGTAGTCATCAGGAAGTTGTTCAGTAGTGTTCAAAGAAACCCCATAGAATGTGCCCAGAGAATTGATGCATTAGAAAAGGACATCTCACAAGTGGTTTTTACTATATAGATATAGCGGTCATCAGGAAGTTGTTCAGTACTGTTCCAAGAAACCCCATAGAATGTGCCCAGAGAATTGATGCACGTAATGATAAGAGCCTTTCATGCAATTTCTTTGAATATGTTCGTGAATTTGATTACGATTGAGATAACCATACCATTAGATATTTGGGATTACCAGTCCTTTCCATAGATGGGTGCAATTGCTCTTGCACCCGTATACACTCGCAATTTTCAATTCACATGTGCTAAAATTTTCACCCATCCCTCTTGCTTATGGTGGCTGTAAATGTTGATTCAATGTTGGAACTTTTTGAAAGTTTACTTATATCTTGTCCCATCTCCATTTTAACTATGGGCATGTGAAAGTGTAACTGGACATATGTCTACTCTATACCACAAGGACATTTTGTTTGAAACAACCCCACCTTATGATTATATTATGGGTGCAATTGCAAATAAGTGCTCTCCCTGTGTTTTCCTCATGGGAAAGTCTGGATTCTGAGCAAGAACACAGTAATAGTCGAATCCCCAAATAACCAACTCAACATACTCTGTATGTCTCCCATTTAACCTCTTCGCTGCTAAATGACGTTATGATGTTGTGTGCTGGGCTGTTGACGTTATTGCCATTTTCCAGTAGAAAAATATAATGGGAATATCATAAGAACCATAAAACTGACTCAGTTGAAAAGCTATTATCCTTCAGAATCATGGAACATCATACACTGTTTGAATCTTTGAGATACAATTATTTCGATGCACCAATCTCTGAGTTCCAGTTGTGAATAATGGCCTACTGCTAGTGTGCTGAAGTTGGTCCGTCGCTACTACGGACCATATAGCACACAACGTGCACTTTTATGTCCATAATAGTTATGGACGTCATAGCAGAGAAGAGGTCAAACAATGGCTTCCTATTAGACACCAGTTGATATAATAATGACATACTAGTAATGATTATACTTTTTCGGCAGTCATACTACATGTACCATATACTACTAGTAGATACACAGAATTACAGGAAAATACAAACACAAACCTTATTTAAAGTGTGACCAACATGAGGAGACCCATTAGCATATGGTGGTCCATCATGTAATACAAATGTTTTCTCCCTCTTCTGACCATCCTGCCAGGAATACAGATCACTAAAGCCACACTCCTGAAAAATAGCCATATTATATGAGATTGTTGTCCAATTATAATTTTAAAGGATTTGAAGTTCATAGAGGACGACAAATCTGCAGGCTTTTAAAACCTGCCAAATTCATGCCAGAAAAGGGTGTGCCCAAAACATGGAATTGTGCCCAAATTATATTGATTCATGTATTAATATAAATATGAAAATTCAGAAATTTTATATTTTAGCAGAAGAAAAAAAATAAGTTTTTACGGTTTCTTGAAACAAAAATTGAGCACCCAGAAACAAAGAATTCCTTCTTTCAATGCCAAAAAAATTTTGCCCAAATTCAGGAAATTTAAAAGTCTGAAATCTGAATCTATTTGTCACCCGGAAACAGTGACCTGAGTGACTGACAGGTGGATGGGTGTACATTTTGAACCTTGGACATCTACCGTTAGTATCGTACCTCACATTTACAAGTAACCAGGGGCCTAGTCTGTGAACCTGACTTGTAATATCAGAGCAAAGTGATCGCTCTGTTAGAATTGTCGGGTTCAGTGGTTCACAGATATCAGGTGCCCTACATGATAAAATGTGAGGTACCAGTAGATAGATCTTGCAGCAAGTTGAGTCTCTCCATTGGAGACATAAAAATATGTTGATTACAACATATTTCAATTGAATCATATATATAGGCAGAACACAAAGCTCATCTTAATCAAGAATCTTTTATTGAATGAGTTGCGGATGGCGGAAGGATATATTTTGGGAGGGCATAGCTCGAGCAAAATGTAACTAGGCTATGCACGTTCGCTGCAAGTTCGATAAAAGATTTGAGATTATGATGCAAGTTGTGTTCTGTATTTATTCTACACCATTGAGTGAGATAAGTTCAATCCATGGCGATCACCTTCAAGTTCATTAATACTAAAACTACTTTTATTGTGATTTAATTCTGATGAGTAACCAGTAATGATCCGGTCATCACCCGAAGTGTATCGACAAAGGAATTACATGTATCACAGGAGATTACACATTCATAGAAGAATTAAGGAGCTGTAACAAATATGCGAAAATACCTCATGCTGCAGATTATTGAAGGCAGACAGACAAATTAAGAGGGCAACTGGTTGGCAAGATAGTGGATGGGGTTGGTCCCAGTGAGGCTGATCGAGCTATGATCTATCGACACCAAAGGATTCTTGAGACCAAAAATCAGTGGTGGAAAAATAAAGGCTAAAAAATTCTACGGATTCAGTACCAACAACTTTGTGCAAAAATTGAGTGTATTAACTCTAAAACGTTTGAATTGATTCAGGCCGATCACATAGAATACAGAAACTCATTTTAGCCTCGGACAATTATTGATTGGAACCACATAGAAGAGTATTCTATGCACTCTCTACTTTTCACAAGAGAATGAAACATCAAATATCACGTCATAGTCCCATCCCATGTACTTAAATCCCCCCCCCCCCCCCCCCCCCCCGAGGATCCTGCACTGAACCAGATACAGAAAAATATATATAAACCAGAAACCAACACAGATATCTGCCGCATCCTATTCCTATTTTTCAAGTAACCCTTTCAATACCTCTTGGATTTCAACCTCTCGCCTGGAAACTATTCCATCTCTTGTTGATAGTTTGAACTCTGTTCTCGGTAGATTGAGAGTCTCTGTATATTTCTTTGTCTTATTAGATGCAAATCGGATCTTTGAGCGACCGCATAATTTGCAAACGGAATGGAGAACAGGATGCAATTTTTCAACAGCCGCAAACATGCCGAAAGATGAGCATGTTCGCTTTGATAAATCACATGTATTGTGTTGGCTGATCGATGTGTCCGGTTCGTATCACCAAACAGGTATTAACAGATCGAATGCCGACATAATATTTTGGAAACATAGTCAAAAAAATTCATGATTTTTGAGTGACTTCTCCCAAGTTTCGCTGCACCGAATTTCGACAAATCCAAATTTGGGAATGTCTTTGTCGGAAGAAGGGTGTTTTATTTTCCGGAATTGTGTTTATTCACATAGCCTATTAACAAACAATTACATTAAATTTACTTGTGATCGATGGAAACCATCAATGCATAAAGGTAAAGCATTCATTCAAGAAAAATAATATGATCTTGTTGTTGTTGCTGGTGTCATCTTGACTAGCTGTTTGGCTGTGACACTGTGAGAGTGATATTTACATTGATCACCGGTATGATATGGATTTATTCTACCTGTGGCCTATATAAATGCTATATTTAGCCACCATATAGTATTTTGTTATTATCTTTTGTTGACACGTTCACCTCATAAGAAGAGTTGCAGCATTCTGACAGGACTTAATGACAAGGCTATACATGCTGGCTGATTGGTCACATACCACCTACATGTACATGTAGCTACTAGTATAGCTAGCACCATCGGTCCTAGATCAAGGCTACATGTTCATTGCATGTTTTATGCCACATCAACAACAAGATTCTTATTGGCTCCATTAATGCTGCTTGTTGTGTCATACATGTATATACTGATTAGCCTATGCCATGCAGTTATTTATGATGGAATTTAATTAATTTTCAGGTGTGAAAGCCTTCTTCGGAGAGGATGGGTGTCAGTGCTCACCTTCATGACTACATTGCTGGAGCAGTGAGTGGTAAGTTTTTTTTTTTACCTTTACCCTTTCTACTAAATACTCATTGATGAGAAGTTATCCCTTACAAAATGGTCATATAATATGTTCAACAAACAACCATGGCATCAAGCCTTGAAATAGGGTGTCTGTCATTTGCAGAATGAGGTCCCCAGAGGGTGAATTTAGTGATGCTACCCCGCATAGCGGGCTAGCATCACCAAATTCACCCTCTGGGGACCTCATTCTGCTTACACCTCAGCAGAATGAGGTTCCCAGAGGGTGAATTTGGTGATGCTAGCCTGCTATGCGGGGTAGCATCACTAAATTCACCCTCTGGGGACCTCATTCTGCAAATGACAGACACACTATTTCAAGGTTTGATGCCATGGTTGTTTGTTGAACCTATTATCTGAACATTTCCCTCCAATAAATTCTTCTGCACTTGTGTGTTGAATAATTATTGAATTGAATTTTAAAAAAGGAAAATAATTGTCCTGAAGATTTGTTTATTTTCTTGGCTTTCCAGAAAATCTATTTTGAATGTTTGTAAAAATTTTCATGAAAAACAAAAAACTTGTTTCAGTATCTCAGATTTTGTTGATTTCTAAGTCAAGGCATTGTGTTTATTACATTTTATACGAAGACAATCGATATTAATCTTACCTCCATCTTGCAGATAAAAGACATGAAATTCATAACAGGCATATGAATATGTCAGAATAAAAGAAAAAAATTAATTAAAATAATAAAATTTAAGCCTACCGTACTGATCCTAATGTTTTCTGGCTTGTAACCCCAACCAAATATTTAATTTTCTTTGACTTAAAGGTTACATAAGTTCACAAAATTCAAATTGCACCACCCCTTAAATTTATGAGTGTAGTTTTTAAAGATGACTGAAACTTTATTCTTATCTTTTGGGTATTTCTGAATTGAAAAACCAAAATATAGGATCATTGAGAAAACCAAAACTAAAATAAAAATTAAAAAAACAGAAAAATTAATGAAATAAAAAATAAACAAAAAACACAGCATAAAATGCATGTAAAGAAACCCTGATAAAATGAGAAAAATTACACCTCATATATTAGTGCACCAATGAGATCAGCAAAAACTGTAAAATAGGTCTAGCCGGCATGCAAGCCTGTATATAGTGTGTCTCAGTGACATTGGCAGAATGAGGTCCCCAGAAGGTGAATTTAATGATGATGATATCCCGCACATCTGGCTTAGTAGCGTCACCAAATTCACCCTCTGTGGACCTCATTCTGCCTAGGTTCCATCTTCTGGGAAGTGTCTATTAATTACAAATTATCACTGTTTTTAGTTACTTTTTCCTCTCTGTTCAGTTTCTATATCACCTAATTTGCAGAAGTTAAATTGCATAATCGAGGTGACTTATGGGTGAAAATCACCAACTTCAACTAGGGAACTTCAATCTGATCCTAGGTCTCCCATAGCAGTTGAGGCCTAAGCAGAATGAGATGATGCTAGCTAGCCCATCATGCAGGATAGCGTTACTAAATTCACCCTCCATGGAACCTCATTCTGCAAATATCAGACACACTATATCCAGGCTTTCCAGCAAGGTAATATAAATGTGCATTAAATACTCTCTGTCGTTGTGCTATACTGAAACCTAGATCATGCCATGATTCTCTACTCTGACTAATGCCTGCAGAAATCATATTCCACCAGTACAGAACCTTGGAACTTTTTTGGACAGGGAACCTTCTAAAGTCGAAAAATAACACGGGGAATATATTTCTTAGTTGTTAACTGTTCCTTAATAATGTACTTCACTGTAAGTGAATGGCCCAACTCAAAATTGCATGTTTTTTCTTACTTTTGTGAGCCGACATTGGAATAAACACCGAATTAATTACCCAGGATAAATTCCATAATTGTAAGCGACGCAAAGCAAAATCGCTCACAAATTCACATAAATCATGAAATTTTGAGTTGGGGACCTTTGCCTACAGTGAAGTACATTATTAAGAACAGATAATAACTAATAAATCTATTCCCCGCATTACTTTTTTGACTTTATTAAAATTCCCTGTCAAAACTTTAAAAAGTTCCAAGGTTTTGTGCTGGTGGAATATGATCTGTACAGACGTTAGCCAGAGTAGAGGTTCATGGCATCATCTAACTGAAACCATGAATCAGTAAAGTATTTCCAATTGATTAAGAAAGGACGTGGTAGTATAGCAGGTAATCGGCATTGTTTTAAATAAGTAAGCATGCATGACTTATGTTAAACAGTAATTCAAACACAGGCGAGGAACTTCTGATTAAAGATACATAATCTGAGCTAACGCTCATAAGTTACAATTTCTTTGGTTCCAGGGGTAAAAAATATTTGATTCAAGTCGAATAAACCACCCAACAAAGCTAAGAGTTATCAGATATTGATTTCTTAAATATGCTATTTTTCACCGCCTGGAATTGCATGCTATAGTTGAAAGTGGGTTAGCATTATTTTTTTTTGTAATTAATCAATTGTAATAATAACAGCGTCTTTTGATGAAATGTTGTTGGAATCTGGTGATACGGGGACAATCAAATATAAATTTCTAACAAGCCTGAGTTTAGTGTGCCTGTCATTTGCAGAATGAGGTCCCCAGAGGGTGAATTTAGTGACGCTATCCCACATAGCGGGGAAGAATTACTAAATTCACACTCTGGGGACCTCATTCTGCTTAGGCTTCATCTTCTCTGGAAAGTTTCTTTATTATCAAATATCTATAGAAACTTCTTCACATAGATTCTATTTCTTTTTCTAGTTCAGTTTCTCTATATCCCCATAATGGCAGACAGCACATTGCATATTCGAGGTTCCCAATGGGTGTACTTGACAATATTCGCCATTTGGGAACTTCAATCTGAGTCTATGTCTCCCATAACAGATGAGGCCATGCAGTATGAGGTACCCAGAGGGTGAATTCAGCATATGGGGACCTCTTTCTGCAAATGACAGGCACACTAAACTGAGGCTTGTTGTCAGACATTGCAAACCCTGCTTATAGTACTTAAATTTTCAACTCATTTATTTGTTTGAATATATACATGTAACTCCATTTCTGGCAGATTTAGTTGTTAAAATTGATCTATCTCTTCCCAAAGCTTTATATAGAATCCCGGTATAAAATAGTAGATAATAATAATAATAATAATAATATATAGCATTTATATAGTGCTTCATCCCTGGTGTAGCTCAAAGCTCCTGGGACTCTATATGCAGATTATATACATGTACAAACATTAGAAGATATACAATCAAACACTACAAATATATGGATACAGATGCAATGTCACTATCTACGGCTAGTTGTGACAAGGTAAATCTTGAAGATGAGCGTCTTCAGTCGTTGCTTGAAGATGTCAAGAGAATGCGAACGACGAATGTCGAGAGGAATGGAGTTCCAAACGCTTGGTGCGGCATGTGTGAATCAATGATATTATGTTGTTGTTGTAATTGTGGCCCAGAAGAGATAGACCATCTTTAAACAGCTTGCATACACAAGCTTAAGAATTTCATCTTTTTCCAGGTTCTGCTGGTATACTTGCTGGTCATCCATTTGATACAGTGAAGGTATGCTTATTTTATATATAAACATACATGTTTGGTCCTGCGAAGATTGAGATTCAAGTCAAATTTTAATCTGTAACTACGATTCAATTGTATTTGAACTATAGTTAGTTTGCCAGACTTGTTCTCTTTTGAGTCTTTCAAATGAGAAAATAAATTCATATCCCATACATACGTTCATAATTACAAATGTATATTCTTAATATAATTTTCAGTGGAAACACCAGAAACAAATACTGAGGAAATTTTTGTGCAATAATTTTTCCATTTTATGTGCATTTCAACAATTTTATCTACATCTCTTCCAAGTTGATAATCAGGCCTCATCTTTTTAGAAATACCTATAGTCCCAAATTAACATTCAGTTACTTTTTTTCCTTCTGTTCAGTTTCTATATTTATCTCCTAATTTGCAGAAGATAAAATGCATAGTCAAGGTGACTACTCACTAATTAGTGAACATCACCAATTTAATTCTGAGGAACTTCAATCCGATGCTACGTCAGTTGAGGTGGCAATGAGACCTAAGCAGAATGAGGTCCCCAGAGGGTGAATTTGGTGATGCTAGCCCACCATGCGGATAGCATCACTAAATTCGCCCTCTGGGGACCTCATTTTGCAAATGATAGGCAGACTATTTCAAGGCCTGGCAACGTATATATGTGTGCGCATCATGATTAGTCATACTGCCAAGATCCATCGACACCCCACCGAGTACTCTTTTAACAGTTGAGTGGTGCGAAGCAGTCACAGTACTAGCAACCTTGGGTCACAACTTGGTACGAGATTTGAACAGCATACGATCTGACAATTGAATGTCGCTCAATTCCGCCAAGCCACTGTTGTGTGAAACTCACAATAGGCCACCTGCTGGCAGCAACCTCATCTCATTGTGTTGACAACGAAGACAAATCCGACACACTAACCACTGGACCACAGATCTCCACAAGTTAATGTTAATTTTTGACTAAATATCAGATTTTATTCCGAGTATTAGGCTCAGGAGGCGTCAATCAAAGGGGGGGGGGGGGGCAAAGGGGAGGGACACACTTGCCCTTAAGTTTGCCAGGACTCCAACCTGTTCTTGTATAAGCTTGTAAATGCTACAATCTCACTTCCTCCCTACTCATTTGGACCCACATGGTCCGCAGTGGTGTCAATTATAACTTATATAGATAAACATTATGTTGAATTCTAAAGTAAGATATCTGGTATCAATTAGCTGTCAGAAAAAAAATTATTGACACAATCAAGTGTGAACCGCCCAACCGGCAAATTGTTCTATAAATTTACTATACTAAAAACGCCATTCTTCATGTATGTTGTGCGTTGTACATCCATGAGTGCTACCAATACTAGTTATAGTCATGAAAAGAATCGGATATTGAAAGGTGTCCTGAAAATATGGTGCCCACCCTGCCCTTTTGATCTTCCAGCGCCCCTGACTAGGCCACACAGGGTACAAATGCTATGTACCTGACTTTCTAACAGATAGCATAAAGATGGTCTATCTCTTCCTATAACAAGTTTTATATAGTTTCTGGGGTATAAAATTATAGATATGAATCGAAGGCCCCTGTCCGGAAACATTCTATCAATCAAAGGTACTCAATCCGACCAGACGGTCCCCATACCATCAAGATACAACAACTACATTTATTCAAACTAGGCTTTAGTTTTCAGAATCGATTTATTGCAACAAAATAATGCTAACCATGGTCAACTATGGTATAAAATTTCCCAAAACTTGTTATTTATCAACATTTTGTTCAACAAAATATGGCTGTATTATCATTAAAGTATCACAAAATGACCGTATTACCACTTGATTTTAGAGTCATCCATCTTCAACGGCAATTTTGTCTGACACCCTCCATTTGACCACGTGTTTCTGGGCCACATATTATTACATGTACACACATCTCCAGAAATAACAAACTTCAAAAATCGATATCAGATCACTCTGTGGGTTCCTCAACTCGAATCAAATAGTTTTTACCCCGAAGCCAAAGAAATAGTAATTTAGGAGCATCTGATCGGATTTAGTACCTTTAATTTTGATTTTATTTCGAATTTTCTGGTATAATGCCAGCCCTCGAAATTAGGAAAAATGTCCCGCAGCAAATTTAATGTTGTGGCATGTTAGATTCCAAATATTCCCATGGCATTTCTCATGGTATTGCTTATTGCCGTTGTTAATTTCGAGGACTGTAATACTAGTACTTACAATGAATTTGGGACAGTTTACAGCTCATGGACATGTCTGAAACGTAGCAAACAGGAGAGCTCTATCTCTATCTGAGATCACATTCATGAAGGATTCATGACAGACTGTTTTAAAAATAGTAATGAAAAATGTCCCAATTAAATTATAGCATAAAACAAGAAAATATTGACATAAAATCAATATTAGTTGATAGTAGAGTTTCCAGACAGGTGTTTTCGACCAAACCCTTTCATGATGGGAGCTGCGCTGGTGCAGGATTTAAAGATCCTGTGGCAGTGCATTATCTTAAATATGCTAGTCTCCCATAGCGAGCCTCGCATACATAAGAAAATTTACTGGTTTACAAGGTCAAGTTATAAATTATCAGGCCAAGACATTCTCTTATAATAGCAAGGTTCCCTATGAGAGACTCGCATATATAAGAGTATGCATTGGCACAGGGTTTTCACAAAATTTCAGGAAGCTCCAGTTATGGAAGGGTTAATTAATTTATACCCCATAAACTATATAAAATGCATTTAGGAAGTGATAGACCATCTTCAAAGCAGTTTAGTTCTGTATTCTATATTATACAATGTTTGTCTTCACTCATGTCGTCAGTCACTATGCCTTTTTAGCTCCACTTTACTTTGTAAAGTTTGAGCTATTGCCGTGGGTGTCTGCCACCCATCCATGCGTCTGTACATCTGTCTGTCTCTCTGTCCATCCATCCATCCGTAATTTCCTTTGGCTCACCATACAGGCTGCATCCTTCATCCGAGCATCACCAAACGTCATATGGATCTTCGGGGTGACCTCTAGATGGGAGCCATCGATTTTTTCCAAAATTCATTAAAAAACATGGCCACCAGCAGTCATTTTGGATTTCAAATTTAATCCATCAGCACACCCTGCAGCCCACATTTATTGGAGAAATGTTTTGAAAATTTACAGGCATGTTTAGGGTCACTTCTAGATGGGAGCTATCAAATTTTAGCGATTTTCAATGAAAAACATGTCTGCCAGCAGCCATCTGGGATTTTTTCTGTTTGCATGACTAAATCCTTTGGCTTACCCTACAGACCACATCCCTCATCTGACCACCACAAAACTTCATTTGGGTCTTCGGGGTGACCTCTAGATGGGGGCCATCGATTATTTCCGAAATTTGATAAAAAAAAACATGGCAGCCAGCATGCAGCCATCTTAGATTTTACACTTTGCATGAGTAAATCTTTTGGCACACCCTACATACCACACCCCTCATCCAAATGTCACCATACTGCATATAGATCTTCTGGGTGACCACTAGATGGGAGCCATCAAATGTCTCCGAATTTTGTTGAAAAACATGGCTACCAGCAACCATCTTGGATTTTACTCTTTGCATGACTAAATACTTTGGCACACCCTTCAGGCCACAATCCTCATCCGATCATCACCAAACTTCATACAGATCGTCAAAGTGACCTCTAGATTGGAGCCATTGATTATTTATGAAATTCATTAAAAAACATGTCTGCCATCTTGGATTTCAAATTTGAATCTATATGAGAGCTTCAAATTTTAACGATTTTCAATTTTACTCTTTGCAGACCACATCCCTCATCCGATCATCACCAAACTTTATATGGATCTTCATGTTGACTTTCAGATGGGAGCCATTGATTTTTTTCCGAAATTCATAGAACATCATGGCTGTCAGTGGCCATCTTTGATTTCACTCTTTGCATGACTAAATCCTTGGGCACACTACAGGCCACAATCGTCATCTGACCACCACAAAACTTCATATTGATCATTGAGGTGACCTCTAGATTGGAGCCATCGATTATTTCTGAAATTGGTTACAAAACATGGCTTAATAATTTCATCTACACAATACAAGACCTTTACTGTAACTTTTTGTCTTTCCTTCTTCTTTATCATTCTCTTTATTGATCAGCAAAAATTAAGCTCCTTCCCAAGTTGAGCTACAGTGTCATTGATACTTTCATTATATATATACAGGTGCAGCTTCAAACTAAATCCGGAGACAGTCGATACAAAAACTCCTGGGACTGTATGAAAAATGTCGCCAAACAGAACCTGGTGAGAAAGAGACAATAACCCTTAGCCCTCCTACTGGTAGTTATCAAAATGCTAAGGGCACTTACAGACAGCATTGCAATTGGCTGATTAGAACAGGTTCAAGGCTCAAAATAAGTGGCTGGTCACGGTCATTGTCCCATGAAAAATAGCTTATGTCCAGTGCACTTCTGTATCTGTTGGAAATTTTGTCCAATGCAAATTTTTAAACAATCTGTATCTGTTTGGGCATTTCCAAGGAGCCACTACTGGTCAAATAGTAACAAATAGTTCTTTTTTAATATCAGATCATTTCAGAATGAATATAATTATGTCGTTTATGAATTGCATGTGTATTTATTAATGGACGTTAAGTTTTTTGAACTTTAAAAAAAAAAATAACATGGATTTATCCCATGTGGCGATTGGATGCTCACTAAAATGTGCGCATCATTGACAAATAATAAGTTGATTGGAAATTTAAATACTGTCTCATACAGTACATCTGAAAATTTGACAGGCACCATTTTGAAATGACCAACACCATCCATTTGGTGCCTGTCATTTTGACAGGCAGTACAATTTTTTTTATTTTGAGCCTTGAACAAGTTACATGATAATTTCACATTTCTTTACTAAATACTCATTGGTGAGTATACAGTCTGGGTGAACGTCGACTCTATATGTTATAATGAATATTTAGGTATGAGTTTACTCAGACTGGTGAGTATAGTTCCCTTATGGACCTCATTCTGCAAATGACCACAGTAATGCCCTAAATAATTGACTCCTTAACCACAGCATAATTATGGGTAACTTTTCAGGATTTAGTCAGAAATATGGCTTGTTGCCATTCATCGGAAAGCTCTCATTGAAAGCTTTCCGATGAATGGCAACAAGCCATATTTCCGACTAAATCCTGAAAAGTTACCCATAATTATGATGTGGTTAAGGAGTCGATTATTTAGGGCATTACTGTAGCACCATATTCTCAGGCCTGACTAACCACCAAAAATAAACAGAAACAAGATGATATACAATAAATGAGAGTCGAAGGTGGGAACTCAACCAAATTTCCCCACAAAATTATAATAAAACTGTCAATTTCAGCAAATTAAAGGTACTCAATCCAATCAGAGGGTCCCTATATCATCAAGATACAACAACAACATTTCTTCAAAATACCCTTTAGTTATCAGAATCGATTAATTGCAACAAAATAAATTAAATAATGTTAACCACTGTCAACTATGGTATCAAACTTCCCACAACAAGTTATTTATCAACATTTTGTTCAACGAAATATGGCCGTATTATCACTTCATGAAATTTGGCCATTTTACCACTTGTTTTTAGAGTTATCCATCTTCATCCGCAATTTTATCTGAGACTGTCCATTTGACGACGTGTTTCTGGGCCACAAATAATTGCACATCTTGAGAAATAACAGAATTGAAAAATTGATATCTGATCACTCTGAGCCTTGATGGGTGGTTTCCTCGACTCAAATCAAATATGGTTTACCACCGAAGCCAAAGAAATAGTCATTTAGGAGCGATAATTCAGATAATGAATCTTTAGTATAGTTACCCATCTGTAGAATTGTCAGGAACTTAATTCCTGCCATGATACCTTTATCAACAATTCTTCTTTCAGAAAGATGGTTTCTTCAGAGGGATGTCATGGCCGCTGTTCTCTGCAGGTGTTGTCAACTCAGTTTTCCTCGGAGTCTATGGCTCTGCGCTTAAGGTCATTGGAAATGCATATGATGAAAGTGGCCATCCTCAATTCATTCCCGTTGCCATGGCAGCAGGCATCGGTGGACTGGCACAGTTGGTCCCATCCTGTCCTGTAGAAGTCATAAAAGTTGTGTTACAATCACAAATTCCTCACACAACAGCATCATTGACTCATCCAGGTAAAATTAATGTTCTGACATTTACTCATTCATCGGCCTCAATTATAAGTTATTATATAATTCCTTTGACTTAAACCCTTAAAATATTGGCACTTCCTGAATTTTTGCGAAAACCCTGTGCCAATGCATTCTCTTATTTATGCGAGCCTCACATATGCATGTATAATATAATGCGTTGGCCTAACAATATTTACCTTGACATTGTAAACCAGTGCATTCTCTTATATATGCGAGGCTTCTTATGGGAGACTCGCATATATAATAGAATACACTGGCACAGGATCTTTAATGATGCACCAGCGCAGCTCCCATCATGAAAGTTGTAAGCAAGAAATTAAATTCACATAACCAAACTTGTGAGTTATTGGGCATCAGTTTTATGGTACAAATGCTGTAGTGTAATGATAACAAGAGTGCCCTCAACTATCTGCCAGTAACATACATGTGCATTTTTGCATCTATTACAAACTATGTGATCTTCATGCAAAAATTACTGGAGAGAAAAAAGGACCTGTTTTTTTTTGTCTCCGAAGCTGTCCCAAGTGGTAATTTTTAGGACATGTCAAATTTGTATAAAAGAACATATTTATGTTATTTTTTCTGTCTGCAGAACAAGTGAAGAATACTGGTATGACAAAAGTGAGGTGTAATTGGCACCCAAAACCAAACCACCACTGCATTTAATTATACATATAGAATATGAAGCTAATGGTGTAGATTAAAATGTTTATGTCTGTAAGGGGGGGGGGGGGGGTTTGATCCTCGCCCAATATGTAGCAAATCCCCCAAGCAGTTTAAGCGATAGCATTAATTACAATTTTTATTTTCTCACAATAATTGCTTTTTGTTCAGGAAAACTGTAATTATATTAAAGTGGTAGGGTAGGGTGATCAAATAGAAATTGTGAATAATCTTGTTCAAAGCACTTATTTTTACAAAGATTATATCTAATTTGACATTACATACCATCATTCTTATATATTAATTAAATGCAGTGACTGCCGATGGCGAAATCGTTTTCATTAGTTTATCGCCGATAGAAGCGTCCCGACTCGAGTAGTAAATATTTACAATTTCGCGTAGTTCAGACAATGTTTTCTATGGAGTGGTACGGTCGATTTCTTGAGATTTTCGGTGATGTTAGTAGAATGTTACATTCCTCCAGTGGGTGTAGCACCTGAATACTAACTAATCAGTTTCATGCAACCGAACAAGTACATAATATGACTTTAAGTGTTTCAATCGTATCTTCCATGAGGCCCATACATTTATGAGTCCAAGAAATTGGTTTCAATGACTTGGACGACAGGAGTCGAGATTAAAAAGAAACAGTCCTCTGGATCGTTGATGCTCATTTGAAACTGCCCTTATTTTATTCTTTTATAGATGTTTAGAGAGAAAAAATGGTGTTTTTTTTTGCTTCTATTGTTCATTTGAAGTGAATTAGGGAAACGTTCCAAATCACAGTGACGTCATTTAGACCAGTTGACTTCCACATCGATTTGCGCAATTTGCATATATAATCATTACATTGTGAAAGTAGTACTAACCTAATACATTTACGTTGATGTACGGTAATAAACCTGTGTTGTTGTAATAGACATACATTTAGCAGAACATGCTTTATGTAGGCAAAGTTTATTGTTAGAAATGAGCTGTGAATAAATATAGACATTTATTTCTCATTTAACGTTTTCTATACTAAATACTCATTGACGAGTAGTTCCCTCGGGAAATGTTCAGATAAAAAGTCTCCTCCATTAAATAGGACCCATTCTTGCATTATCTGTTGTCTGCATATTTTTCCTGAAAACCTTTCCATATGAATAATAGACCATTCCAATGTATTCTTTTATAACTGAGTGTGATAGTCCATTTAGTATAGAAATGGTGGAAGATTGTCTGTCTCTTCCTAAGTAATTTTATATAGCTACCGGGGTATAAAATGATAAATATGAGTCACAGACACCTGTCTGGAAACGCTTCTATCAATTAATATTTGATTTTTTATAAATTTTTCTTATATAATGTGGGGACAATTTTTTGTACTATTTTTATAATTTGTATATAGAATTATACCTCATGCTACACTCCAAATGACTGCAAGCTGTAAAATGTCCCAAATTGATTGTATGTATATAATACCAGAAAATTAAATATAAAATCAATATGAATTGATAGAAGGGTTTCCGGACAAGGGTCTTCGACTCATATCTATTATTTAATACCCAGAAAACCATATAAACTTGTTATAGGAAGAGATGGACCCTCTTTAACCCTTTCAGTGCCAAGTCTGATTTTTGTACTGAAAGGGTTAAATTACATGTATTTTCAGCTCCTGCAGGACTCTACTACCGAGGACCAATTCAGGCTTGTAGGCAGATCTTGAAGAGAGATGGTGTTAGGGGGCTTTACAGAGGACTGGGAACTCAAGCATGGAGGGACATTATCGCTTCCATCACATATCTACTTGTGTTTGAATACTCATCATTCTATGGAAATAATAGTGTGAATGATAGTTACAGAATTGCTGTAAACTTCTTATGTGGCGGAATGGCTGGAGTTATAAGTTGGACACTTATTCTACCATTCGACGTAATTAAGAGCAGAATGCAGTCTGATGTTTATCCACATAAATACCGCAATGCATTAGAATGCGTGTACAAGAGTTACAAGGCTGAGGGTATATTTGTGTTTTTCCGTGGTTTTTCTGCCGTGAGTTTGAGAGCGTTTGCAGTAAACTCTATAACATTGATGGTATATGCTGAATATCTGAAGATGTTCACAAATCCTGACCACAATAATAAATGATGAATGTTATATTTTAGCTTTACAGTCCTTCGATTTTGAAAAAATCCTCAGCTTTGTCCACCAGTTGAAATATCAAAAGCATGCACTGTATTTGTTACCGCAGCAATGATTAATTGGTAACCAAAACTCAAAACTCTTCACTGATTGTAATTTTTCTTGGGTTGATTGGGTGTTATAAATATGTTATAACCATGGCGTCTGTTTAATAAGCGAAATAAACACCACGCATGTCCTTTCGGGCACTTATGATCTTTATTTCACTTATAAAACAGACGCCATGCTTATAACGTATAAACAAAAACTTTGGTATATAACATTTGATTCTGTGATGGATCAGGTAGATCGTCATTAACCCTGATAATTCTATACTGTGTTTTCTCTGTCCAGTATTGCGTAAACACAACCTAGAATGCAAGGTGCACACCTTCTATTGCCCTTTTCAATTCCATGCAAGCGACGGTGGGCAAGTACTACTGTGTGCTTCAAAATTGAAGGACTGGATACTCATACCAAAGATATTTATTTTAACACTTTCATGATGGGATCCACGCTGGTGCAGCATTAAAGATACTGTGACAGTGCATTCTCTTATATATGAGAGTCTCATGTAGGGAGCCTCGTATATACAAGAGAATGCACGGCTTAAAAGGTCAAGGTAAATATTGTTAGGCCAATGTGTTATCTTATATATGTGAGGCTCCCTATGGGAGACTCACATATATAAGAGAATGCATTGGCACAGGGTTTTCGCAAAATATCAGGAAGTTCCATTCATGGAAGGGTTAAATTGTGATACATTTGTAAAACAATAGGGAGATTTAGATAGAAAACATCTAACTTCAAATTCAGTTACAAATGGTCAGTTGATGCATGTGAATGCCATACATTTTGGTGTCTGGATAGACATTATCTATCTTTAACCTTTTCTATACTAAATTTATTCTTCAATTCAGTTATAAAAGTATTCACTGGAACAGTCTATTAATCATTTGGAGGGATGTTAAGGTGATAAAAGCAGACAACGTATTAAATAAAAGTTTATTAAGGGAAATGTTTCAATAATAAGTTCAACAAACAACCTTTTTAGCTCACCTGAGACGAAGTCTCCGGTGGAGCTATAGTCATCACTCCTCGTCCGTCCGTCTGTCTGTCGAGCCGTCCGTCAATCAAGAATCATCTTCTTCTCCAGTACCATAATGTCAAATGGGTTCATATTTGGTGGGGATGTTCCCTGGTTGACTCAGACTCAGATTTGTTAAAATAAGGTCACCGAGTCAAATAGTTGCGAAGCTAGGGCCATAACTCTTTCCCACCATAGTAATTCTTAAAACAACTTCTTTTCAAGAACCATCAGGCCTATTTAGCTTATATTTGGTATGGAAGGTCCTTGGGTGACTGGGAGTCAGATTTGTACAAATGGGATGACTTGGTCAAATAGGGGCAGAACCAGGGACATAACTCTATTCTCCCTAGTAATTATTAGAACGACTTCTCCAGAATCATTGGGCCGATTTAGCTAATATTTTGTATGGTAGGTCCTTGGGTGACTGGGGTTCAGATTTGTTCAAATGGGGTAAGTGTGTCAAATAGGGACCGTATCAGGAACATAACTCTTTAAAAAATATATTAAAAAAAAATATTTTTTAATTTAAATCCTTGCTCAATTAAAAAAAAATCAAAATTCAAAATGAACAATACAAAAATATTTTAACCCCTGATTTTTTGTATTTTTTAGACACAAAGCACCCCATTCCACCCCTTCCCCTCCACACCCCTGTTCCCACTACCCACCCCCCCCCCCCCAATCTGCACCGCCCCTGCACCCACTGCAGTCAAGAAAAAAATAATTAGAAAAACTAACACCATTGTAACATCCATAGAGTATGGTATTAGCGCACAGACAGAAAGAGTTAATAACACAGTAATCAGATGTTATCTGGCTGACAGGTAGGTGTAAACATTCATGCCATATGTGTGTCATTAACATGAAATCAAAACAAAATGCTGTATGTCTGACATTTGCAGAATGAGTTCCCCAGAGGGTGAGTTTAGTGATGCTACTCTGCACAGTAGGCTAGCATCACCAAATACACTCTCCAGGGACCTCATTCTGCTTAGGCCTCATCTTCAGGGAAGTATACAGGGTCTTAAATTTACATTTATACTTACGTTTTCCCTTCTGTTCAGTTTCTAATCTAATTCCCTAATTTGCAGAAGATAAAATGGATAATTGAGGTGCCCAATGGGTGTACATAACCAATTAACTGGACAACTTCAATCTGTTCCTATGTCTCCCATAGCAGCTGAGGCCTAAGCATAATGAGGTCCCCATAGGGTGAATTTGGTGATGCTAGCCCAGCTTGCAGGATTGCAGCACTAAATTCACCCTTTAGGGACCTCATTCTGCAAAAGTCAGACACTATATTCAGGAATTGGCTGTTCTACTATTATATTCTTAACCACCACCTATCCAGTTGTACTCATCATACCCTGATTTGCAAAGAAAACTGGGGGGGGGGGTATATTGGATTGAATTTGTCTGTCAGTATGTCCTCCCATCCATCCCTCTGTTGGGATGTCTCCATCCGTCCATCAATTTTGTTCTTCTCCACATACATATTAAAGACCGAATGGGTTTATATATTTTGACTCACATTCAGATTTGTTCAAATGAGTTCATCAGGTCATATAGGTGAGAAGCCAGGGCCATAACTCTTTCCCTCCATAGTAATTCTTCAAAAACCATCAGGCCTATTTAGCTTTTGGTATGGAGGGTCCTTTGGTGAGTGGGGTTCAGATTTGTACACGTGAGGTCATTTTTAGGAAACTTTTGAGGAAAATCAGTTTTCTTCAACTCTTAAAATCTACCGTTTGAAATTTCTAGATGAATGGATCTCATAGATGGGGATTCATATTTATTCAAATAGGGGCAGAGATAAGAGATTTAACTCTCAACAACCCACCCTACCTGTATGTATGCTGTTTGATACTGGTATAATAATATATAGATTCCTATTGATTTCTAAGCTGCCTGGGTGGGGGCTATGAGGCTGTAGATTTTATTTTTCAACCAGTAACAGTCCATATTTTCCTACTTCGGGTTAAACTGTTCGACCGAAATAGCCACAAATTTTAACATGCTTCCACCACAAGGACCATCAGGTCTATTTTACTGATATTTATTATGAAGGGTTCTTTGGTGTCTGGTATTCAAATTTATTCAGATGTGGTCACCAGGTTAAATAGGGTGGGACCAGGGACATAACTGTATGTCTGTATAGTAATTCTTAAATTGTCTTCTCAAGAGAGGTTGGACTATTTAGCTTACATATAGTATGGAGGATCCTTTAGTGACTGATATTCAGATTTGTTAACATCAGGTCAACCTGTTAAGACATGACGGGGCTATGGGAGTTAACACTTTTGTGTTTAAAAAATCATTGAAATATCAAATTCAATAAAACATCTACCTTGGAACTACCTAACTGATTAATCTGACATACATGTATGGTGTTTTGGGTCCATGGATAATTGGGCTTCAAACATGTCTAAATGGTTTTATAAAAAGGCGCTTGTGAGATTGGAAATTTCCAAAAATTGAGAAAGTTTGAGAAGTCGGTTGTGACATTCCAACCCAAGACTTGGGAGTCTGGAGCCCGGTCAGGAGGGGACTTGTTGAGCTGGAGGAAGGGGGTGATCAGTAGTGTACAGTGGGTAATTTCAAGGTGGATATTCACCTTGAAATTACCCACTGTACACTACTGAACTTCAGAAGCCTCTCTAGCCACATATCGTGTTTAGATCTACTTCTTTTAAAGTGATTATGAAAATTTCTGACTATTGTGGTCTCCAGAGTCCCAGTCTCATCAGTCTTTGCAGTCTGGTAGGGGCCCCACAGTCATTGCCTGTCTTGTTTTAACATATTATCTGAACATTTCCTATGGGATAACTACTCATCAATAATGCGTTAGTATAGAAAGACTTAACCCTTTAAACCCTAGAATATATATGTAAAATGCCCCATTCCCTGTGTTTTAGGTCAAAATTTTGATGTTTCAAATGTCAGTGTTTGAGCTTGCTATGTCATGCCGACTAACCATTATCCCCAGCTTTCCCTATACCAAGGAACATTATATTGATTGATATGTTTGCAGCAATTACGTCAGATGTTTCAGATGGTCATTTTTATGTTTACCCATACCATAGTATGGTAAACATAGTGTCGTTGCCCGGATTGACCACTCGTCGTTCGTCTGTCAGTCTGTCTGTCCGTCCGTCTGTCCATACACTTTACAAGTAATGCGATAACTCAAACATTTTCTATCCGATCGAAACCAAATTTTGTATATGGGTTTCTCAGCCCAAAATACAGAACGAGTTCAAATTTGGGTTTGTTCCGAGATTTTGTTACAGAGTTATGGCCCTTTTTCAACTTAGAATTCACGAAAATTCTGCCATAACTCAAACGTTTTTTATCTGATTGGAACCAAATTGAGTTTCACCGCCCAAAATACAGATCGAGTTCGAATATGGGTTTGATCCGATTAATTTTAAAGGAGTTATGACCCTTTTTCCAGAAAAAAAATATAAAAAAAAATTAGATTTTCTTTTTAGATTTAGCTCCTTGTTTTACTCATTGCGTTCATATTTTATATGCAGGTTTATGATGACACATGGCTCACCTGTATAGTTTTTGGTATCGGTTGGTTGATCGGTTTAGAAAATAATTAACCCTGCTTACAAATGCTATCTGATGCATCAAAGTCAAACAATTTTCTTCTGATCTGCCTCATATTTCTTATCTAGGTCTTTCTTAGCACGTTCTTCATCTGTATGGATTTTGGTATTGTTTAGTTAACCCTTTCCACTTTTGTTTTTAAATAGAATTCATCCAAGCCAGGATGACTCAAACATTTTTCATCTGATCGACACCAATTTTGGTATATGAATTTCTGACCCCTAAATACATATCAGGTGCGAATATGGGTTTGTTCCGGTATATTTTAACTGAGTTATGGGCCCTTTATAATTCATACCTCTTTTCCATACACTATTAAATTTGAATAGAACAAGACACAACACATGCCTGTGTTATTGGAATGAGATAATTTATTGCTTTGGACACCTGAGTACCACTGGTGGCTGCAGACTTATAAACATTTGTCAAACTTTGATTGATGTCAGACTCTTTATTCCAGTTCTGTTCTCTGTGTTGAAACCATGCAGTTCATGGCATTATTGTTTACAGAGACACTGTTGTCATATCTTAGAAAATAATTAAGACAGGCATTCCTTAGTTCCATCATATGATGTCATTGAAAATGATTAACCCTCTGCACACATCATATGGTCTTAGAACTGATGTTTTTTATTTGATCATTCTCCTATTCTATGTCCATGTTGATGGCGATCCACTTTTAACTTGCATGGATTTGGGATTAAAATTAACCCAGTTGATAGACACATTATCCGATAGACATATATTTAACTTTAACTTTGAGCCAGGTTCAGTCAGTGTTTCAACAAATGACCAATTGAATATTCATCATTAGAGGAAATGTATTTTTTTGAAATTCCCTCATTTGCATTTGGGCTGCAGGATGATATTAACAGTGCTGGGATTCTTGAGACTGACTTATTGTATGGATTTCTAAATCCAATGACATGCTTTTTGTTGACTTCTCTGTGTTTATCAGTTCATTAGTTTGGGTAAGATTAATCCCTTACTATCCGATTTGATAACTCAAATATTTCCATTGATTATGTTTATAGTTCTGGCACCGTTTATGATAACACACCTCTAACCTGCATAGTGAGGGTCATTTGGTTTATTTGCTTAAATATATTAACATCCTTCACCAATCCTGTTGACACAATGTGATAGCTAAATATTTTTTGCATGATCACTCTATAAATAATCACATCTGTGATAATCATGACATATTCTTAACCTGTATATATTTTTGTATTGATCGAATGGTTTTGAAAATATTAACCTTAACATTAATTATATTTAAACTGTTCTCAAACAGAAGAATGATCAACTTAGAAGAAAATTAACATTTATATCCAATCATTAGCAATCATATTTTATATCCAGGTCTATACATCCCTCACTTGTAGAGTTGATCAGGTGTTGAATTTTTTTTGTGGTGAAATATTAATAAGTTGCTATGAATTTTGAATATGCAGCTGACTCAAAATATAATAAACAAAAAAATAGAAATGATAATAAAAGAAAAACACACAATATGTTATGTCTCATGTTCCAATGTAATAAATAGATAAATTGAGTTGCTATGATGTTCATCTACTTAATTTCTTAACTATTTTATATTTAACAGCTATGGTGCTTCTCTCCCACTATGGATTGAGCTTAATTAGCTTTATCACTCTATGAGACATATCTGTGTTGGAGTCACTAATAGGTTGAAATCAAAGCCACGTCTGTGTTAACATTGTGTTAATGTGAGCAAGGTGCCCAATAAGTGTGATTCCACTTGTGAACTTAATAGTAAGGTGTGAATTGTTTAAAGTTTTGCACTCATGAAAAGGATGGGGTAAGGATTTATGAAAATAGCTGATCGCTGTTGCTAAGGTATGGGTTAAACATCTGCCGATCGTGATCGGCCTCTCGTTTTTTTTTAGCGCACCTGAGATGAAGTCTCCGTTGGAGCTATAGTCATCACTCCTCGTCTGCCATTCGTCGAACCAGAAAAAAAGAAACAATAGGGAAAACAAAATTAATTTAGATTTCACTCTTTGCTCAATTTTTTTGTTGTTTTTATTTTAATTTTTAATTTAAGATTTAAATTTTGAAAAACTAACCACATTATAACATCCGCCAGTGTACACCGACTCACTCTTCCAAATTTAGTTGAAATCAGTCCAGGGGTCTGGGAGAAAAATCATGGACAGAAGACTGTTACCCTTGCCAATTGAAGGGTCAAGTAAGCACATACCCCTGTTACAAATGTTGATCTTTCACATTCCTAATGCCACAATATTCTTTGAGATGTCACCTCTTTCACTGACAAGAACATAAAGCTTATGCCACTCTCTCCCATGCCTGTAATTATCTCCAATGTCTCTTGTGTACGAAATAAGATCTTATCTTATCTGACACTGTTTGTTAAACAAATAACAGAAACTGCTGGATAATGTTTATTTGTGTCATTCATTTCAATTTAAATGAGATTATTTCCCATGTGCTGTGTTATTTGCAGTTGTACATGCGGCAGGTGTTACAATATTACGTTAAAAATAGACTATTAACCCATTTTCATCTATGCTAATGATGTGTCTATTTATTATGCTGATGATTTCAAGGAACAATTATCAGATTTGTCATGTTGATGAGTCTTCCCTAAATTTTGTAAATTATTTTAAGGAAAATGAACTCACTTCAACTTCTATAATATAGCCTTTGAAATTATTAGATCAATGTATCTCATATATTGGGATTTACAATTGGTTGAAACAGGGGCAGAGTCAGGAGATTTAACACTTCACACTCACCCTATCTATGCTGTGAATTCATGTTTGGTACTTGTATATAAATTCCTATTTTACATTCAATAATATTGATATAGCAGTATTATCAGTAAGGTTTTGATAAATTTGCAACAGCTGGGAGCTTGAAGTACCACTTGTAATTTATTTTTGTCACTTCGGAGGTAATGGGCAATTGGTAATGGTCTATTGGGGGAGGAGTCGGGTGTGCAGTTAGAAATTTCAAGGTGGATACCCTCACCCCTAGACTCGTCCCTGGCTCATATGTGAAACACTACGGCGCTATCGCTCTGTGACGTGCCCTCCCATATAATAACGACGTCCAAAGCAGATCGATGGCAAGGTTTATAGTCCGGGGACCAGTCAACCACACCCACTCCCACCATTCAAAGAAGACCCTCAACCTGTGGCCCTGTTAATTACAACTTTTTTTAAAGTGATTTGACAAGTACTGACTATTGTAGTCTTCAGAGTGCCAGTCTTATCCATCTATACAGTCTGGTGAGCGAGTCCACAGTCATTGACTGTCTTGTTAATTAAAACAAGGGCTACATATCGTCTATAAACTACTCCGAGATATACATGTATTCAGTAGATTGCCTTGCTATGCCATGCTCGCGAACATTTATCACTAGGTTTCCCCTATGCAACCCTGAAATCTATATTTAACTTGCCACATTACTATTTGACTTGTATTTTTTACAAGCTGGGTAATAGCTGTTTGTGCGTTGGATGGTTTTCCAGCCAATAGGATTAAAAGGGTTAACACTTCCATGACATCCATAACCCTGTGCCAATGCATTCTATTATATATGCGAGTCTCCCATAGGGAGCCTCGCATATATTAGAGAATACATTGGCCTAACAATATTTATCTTGACCTTGTAAGCCTGCGCATTCTCATATATATGCAATGCTCCCTATGGGAGACTCGTATATATAATAGAATGCACTGGTACAGGATATTTAATGCTGCGCCAGCACAGCTCCCATCGTCACCATGGCAATGGGTGATCGCATGCATCATCTGACCCAAGCTGCAAAACAGAGTTCAGTCCCCTCGCGATGTCTGAACGCTGCCGGCACGTGTATTTTCTTAATTAATTCTAATATTTTTTATTGAAGTGTTTTGCCAGTTACAATTCATTCTGGCTTGATCCAGACTATTTTCAAATGAATATGGACAGTTTAAAAAAAGTTTCTCAGAATAATGCAGAATTAATTGTAACCTACAAAAATCTCAAATAAATAAATGCGACAATATTTCTTCACATTGCGTGAAGGTGCGGGCAGCGGCAAGTCCTGCATAGGGGACTGAACTCTGCATGGAGCTTGCATCTGACCTTCCACTGTAAGCTGATAGTGCCCAATGTTTGAAGTTAGAATTTCTCGATCAAGACCTCCCTATTATACCTCATAGGGGCATTTCTTGTTAAATTATTTGATTATAATTTAAATACTAATAAAATAAAAACCGGATCACAGTAGTGTGCACCTGAAGATACATATCTTTTTATATGTTATAACTTTAAGGTTAAAGGGACATGAGACACTAGCAGTAGGTAAATGTGAAAAAGGTTTGAACATGAATAAATAGATAGACCTTGTTCTTATTTTTATTATTGGTAACTCTCTAACGAGAAAAAAGTTTGTGTTGAAACCATTGTTATGTAAATATTACTGTTAGGCGACACCAATTTTTAAGTCTGGTTTACGAACATGTGGGGAGAAAAAAAGTAGATGCAGGAGCAGGGGGGGGTCGGAAAAAATTTCCAGGCACGTATGATGGGGTGGGTGGGTGTCTCTCGGGTCCAAAAAGCAGTTTTTTTCCATATGCCAAATTTTGTTTCCGTTCCTGCTATTGAGTCTTATTTTGATGTGTTTTGAACAGAAACAGGTCATATATAGTTAATAGTAATGCTATACTATATATAGAGGTTATCAGAAGTTGGATCAGTTGCACAATGGCCAACAATAACCCAAATTCAACTTGATAGAACTAGAAACTGCGCTATTGGAAAAATAAAATTTAATCAGGATTCCATCTACTGATACAACAAAATAAGAATAACTATGCAGAACTCAGCTGAAAATAAGCAATAAAATGAAAGCCCATTTGACCATATGTGACATGGAAATAAAGATATAATAAATAATGGAATAAAATAGACTTTTGACAACATAAAACATTAACAAATAAATTGAAGGCCAGCCGGGCCAGCTTGAACAATTTCAAATTGTTTTCCAAGTTAATGTGGATCAGCTTGTAATGTTGATCACAGTAACAAAGATTTTATCGTCACTGATATCGTGAGCAAAAAAGAAGTGAGATTGGGCTATCCATCCATAATATTCCCAATTATTACGAAGCCTATTACTTCAGGCAGTGGCTACCAGCCTGCCATTACACGCTATAATATGTTTCCTCAGTTCTGGTTTCTGAGATGCACCAAGAAGAGTCATGTGGGTATATCATGGTTGTGTTTGGTATTAGCATTATTCTTCAAACTGGGATGAACTGGGATGAACAGTTGTATTTCCACATGTTTTGATAAACAATTTGGTTCCAGCAATACAGTAATGCCCTAATTAAACGACTCCATAACCACAGCAGAATAATGGGTAATTTTTCAGGGCATATTTCCAACTAAATTCTGAAAAATTACCCATTATTTTGCTGTGGTTATGGAGTCAATTAATTAGGGCATTACTGTATATCACATAGCAAATATCAAAATATCAAATAATCTGAAATTTGTTGTACCGGTACCATGTATTCTGTAGAATACTCAAATGTGATTATGTGACTAGATCATGTGACTATATATTATGAAAATGAATGTTAATAAAAACTTGGCACTCTGCCTATATATCCCTAGAAATGTGAGTATGTTGACACATTTCTTGATTAATGACACTTATATGATAAATTCAAATAGTATCGTTATCTCATTATGCACTGTTCTATTCAAATATCGCGCAATAAATTATCATAATGCAGGATAATCAGCTATTTGGAGAAAAAAAGGGTGGGTGTCCAAAATTGCCTGGAAAAAAGGCCGGAAACGGAAGAAATTGGGTGGGTGGGTCCCCCGAGGCCGGAAAAAATTAAAATGATCATACGTGCCTGGAAATTTTTTTCGACCCCCCCCCCCCCCCCCCTGCAGGAGGGGAAAAAATAAAAATAAAAAAAATGTCCCCCCAATTTATATCAATTAAATCGTGGAATATTACATAAATTTTACAAAAATTGTGACAAAATGTTTTTGAATGAATTTCTGAACCAAACAAGACATTTCTTGTCATGATATACATGAAAATATGGATCTGTAAATGATCATAAGCAGAACCGGATGCGACAGCACATGAAAATCAGTACGCGTGTAAAAAAAATTGGGAGAAAAAAGTTTTATTTTTTTTCATGAAATGGAAAAAAAGTTGTATGGAGGTGTTCGTAAACCAGACTTAAAAATTGGTGTCGCCTTACATTTTAAAAACAAACATCGGCAACTGCAATTGCAAAATGAATATTTTAGTTGAAATTCTGTAATATTTTTCATTAAACCTTCATTATGTGATCTGAATTTGCTCAACTTTTGTTGATAAAATGGCTGGCACTGTAACAGTAATGTTTACATATAATAAAGGTTTCAACACGTGTCATTGGAGAGTTATCAGTAATTAAATTAAGAACAAAGTCTATCTATTTGTTCCATGTTATTCTTAGTGATGGTTTTACAAACTTTAATAATGTTCATATGTTCCCACTGTGAAGACTGTATGTCCCTTTAATGTGGCACACTATTTTTGTATCTATCTATGAGTATATTTATTTTGTAACTAGCAGGATTACCCGGCGTTGCCCAGGTTAAAGTGGTGTGAAACCCTCTGCATATTGTGGATATATGGTGGGAATAGAGGATACTCTTGTTCACAGCGTTACACATATTCTGATAAATTATATGTCCAACTAACATCACAAAAACATGATTCTTACACCCGGAATATAAGTAGTGACACACCTTGTCGGATCGGAGCGATTGCCATTTTGTTTATCGCGATTAATCCGTCCCACCACTAAAGAACTCTTTATTTATTGACAACTGCGTATAATTCAGACGTTATAACATGGACAGCATAAACATTAGTTCGCAAAAATAAAAGACGACAATTGGGTTTTTACATAGAGATGTATTAATCAATCTAGTTGGTTTGACTAAGAATTTGAGGACACCTGGTTATCATATCTCCGTGAAGATACAGATGTTTCAAAGATAGATAGCAGATAGCATGGCAACATCCTTACGAACAAAAATTGAATCAAGTTTAATTCTGGGGGTGCACGTTAATTGGTCGATCTGGTTCCCGTACTAAATACAAATTTTCACCATTTTTTTCTATGTTTTCTTCACTTTTACCCAAAAGTAGAGCCCGACGCCACCATCGCACGCCGCCGCCGGCCATACAATTCTATGATCAATACTTCACGGGCGAACTGATGCATGCATCTTAGTTTTCTTGTACTTTAATGATGCATGCATATATCGCAAGATGCCAGTGATGATAGCAGTCTGACGTCGACAGAAGTCCCAATGTAACTTATACCGATTAGGTGGGGAAACTACATAGTACATCCATACGTTTTTTTTAGCGGTTGTGGTAAACCCGTTGAATTCCAGACCACACGAATTATTTTGGTATTGGGCTTTTCTATAATGGCGAAAATAAACGAAGGACTTGTGGCCTATAACTGGGGATTAGGACAATTTCGGAAACGAAAATACGCTGAATGATAACGTCTCAGCCGGCTGAGCCGCCATATTTCGTCAGCCACTTTAACGTCGCGACTGAGCCGGCTTAGCTAGCTAACCATGCAGCCACGAAATTTGTTGAGCCAGCCGCGAAAACTATTTGTCGTGGCTTCCGGGTCTACCCAAAAGTAACGACTTTCCCTCCATGAAACGCATGGGAAATTTTAGTATGTTATTATTTGGTCACATTTAGCAGACAGGAAATCGACTGAGCGTTTGTGGTCCGCATATTTGTTTTGTTAAAAAAATTCATGGGATCGATTTTGGATATGTTGTTATATGGGTATATAGTCACATTCAAAAACACAAAAAGACATTGCATAGAATTTTTTTTACAGTTGGGTGTTTCTTTCCATCAGTTTGACTGGACGGATAAGGAACTGCAAAATTGACCCAAAAAGCCGCAAATAAGACTCTATTTCAAAGAGAAAATTTCACACAAAGCGAATATCAGCGGATTTTGGTATATTATTCGCCATATTCTGCCCGACAAAATGACACCAAAAACTACATGTTTACAATTTGTTCTAGGTTCACATTAAAATCCGAGTCTTAACTACAAAATTGCAATTTTCACAATTTGTTTTATATTCCTGTTTTGACACAGAAATGAATACTTTCCATATCCTGTGTTTCATGGGGATTTTGGATATATTATTATATGGGTATAGTTACATTCAAAAACACAAGAAGACATTGCATAGTAATATGTTTACGGTTGGGTGTTTATTTGCATCAGATTGGTTGGACCAATAAGGAACTGCAAAATTGACACAAAAAGCCATAAATAGGACCTTATTTCAAAGGTGTATATTTCTAAGATCTGTAGATAATTTTCCCCAAAGCGGATTTTGGATATGTTGTTCCCCAGATTATGCCGAAAAAAATGACACACAAAGCAAATTTACTTTGTCTGTCCGTCCGTGCGTCCGTCAACAATTTATTTTGGCTCGCCCTACAGGTCCCACCCCTCATCCGATCATCACCAAACTTCACGGATCTTCGAGGTGACCCCAAGATGGGAGCCATCGATATTTTCCGAAATTTCGTTTAAAAACATGGCCGCCAGCATCCATTTTGGATCTCAAATTTGAATCCATCGGTACACCCTGTAGCCCGCATTTATTGGAGAAATGTTTTGAAAATTTACAGGCATGTTTAGGATCACTTCTAGATGGGAGCTATCGAATTTTAGTGATTTTTTATGAAAAAACATGGCCGCCGGCAGCCATCTTAAATTTTACTCTTTGCATGACTAAATCTTTTGGCACACAATACAGACCAATTCCTCATCTAATCGCCACCAAACTCCAAATGTATCTTCGGGGTGACCTCTAGATGGGAACCGTCGATTATTTCAGAAATTCGTTAAAAAACATGGCCGCCAGCAGCCATCTTGGATTTTACTCTTTGCATGACTAAATCCTACAGGGCACATATCATTCGATCGTCAACAAACTTCATCGTGAGTCACATGCTAGCAAGCTCTCCAGTCACATATGTGAGAAAATTAGATCAGTCTATCTCATGTTAAGTAACGCCGGTATGTATGCTGGTGGGATTACCCCACTCAGCTGCCTTACAATATATTCTTCGGTTGTTTTACCCAAAAGTCTTTATGGGACAGAACTAATGTGTGGGCTCAGTGAGACCAATTTGACAGCCCTGGAGCGAGCACATAGGTTCTGCCTCAAACGCATCCAAGGATTGCCCACAAGATCCCGAACTGATGTCGTCCAATCTCTCCTTGGAACAGGTTCCTTGTCATCGATTGTTGATAAACGAAAACTATGTTTTTTGGGGAACCTCTGTAGAATGACGCAAGGAAAATCGTCGCACGAAATCTTCTCCTCACGATTGGTCGACCACCTTTCGCAAACGTCAACTGATGAATCTTCTTTTATCAACGAGGTTATATCCATACTAAAACGGTATAATTTATATTCATATCTTCACAACTACGCCACACAGGGAAATTGCCCATCCAAAGGTGAATGGAAAACAATCACCATACAACATATTAACGATATACAAAATCGTGAATGTGAAGAGCGCATGAGAAGCTCTGAATCACTAACAACGTTCGCACAAAATCATAATATAATGTCAAAATCTATTCTTTGGAGATCTTGTAGATCACATCCACAGGAAAAACATAAATTCTTGCTTGCTGCGAAGGTTCTGGCCCTGCATACACGTACCTCCCCAGAATGCGGATATTGCAAACTGTGTGACAAAGTTTATGTTGATATTGTTGAGCATGCCTTACTGGATTGTTCTTCGACTTCAGAGTCTAGAATCCAAATGTGGTTTTCGTTAATTGACATTTTCGGCATACCATGTTTTTTATTCATTGATGCTCTCACACAAAAGGACCAAGTGATGGTATTTCTTTCTATCCTGTCTGACGATATCAGGAGACAAATACTCAACCTGAACGAGTTTTCGCTCTTCGTGGTGAGGAATTCCTACGGGATGTCGTCCCAGTATACAAAGGAGATCAATCTCGTCGTAGATGGCAATCTGCTTGTCAATCCTTAACATGTGCCCCTTTATTATCCATATAGTTGTAACGCTAATTTGCTTGGCACATTCTGTAAACAACAACCTTCAAGCATATAATTTTATATTTGTTGACAATCAATTTGCGAAACACTCTACAACCACAATTTTTGCATCACCTGTCCAACTTCTTAGTGATACATTCGCTGATGTGCAAATAAAGTGGCCCCACACCATGGGGGACCTTCGTTTGTCACATCGGGTAAGTACCTCGCTCCAAAGTTGGATCATTGATATCGTCTCCAGATAGACTCAGACATATATATTCGTGTCAATACCAACTGAAATTAAACACACGCCAGGAAAACTTGTGATTAAATGAAAGTTTGCATCCGAGTGTGAATACTCGTATGTACGTCCTTATATATGCAGTGAATTATTATATGATCGTATGCGTGCATGTTTGCTTGTGTGTGCTTGCCCTGTCCACATTTATGTATGTATATGTGTGTGTGTATGTATGTTGTATGTGTATATATATATATATATATATAAATATATATATATGTATATATATATATGTATATGTGTGTGTATGTATGTATATGTGTATATATGTATGTATATATATGTGTGTGGGGGGGGGGGGGGGGGGGTGCGCGCGTGTGTGTCTATGACTGCGTACATGTCTGTACATCCGTCCGCTCGTCAGTGTATGTATGTATATCTGTTCGCCTGCATGTGTCCGCATATCTGCCAATCGACATAGCTGTCTGCGTATATGCACATTGTGTGTCTGTCTGTCGCTCTGACTTTGATTTCTGTCTGAATATGTATTCATTTGTATATGTCTTCTTCACCTGTTCATCCCACTTGTGTATATATTTGTATTATGATGTTTAATGTTTGATAAGCTCTTCGTGTAACGGAGGAAAATAAAGGATATATATATATATATATATCTAAGACATGTTTTGGAAATTTGCAGGCATGATTAGGATCACCTCTAGATAAGAGCTCTCAAATTTGAACGATTTGTTATTAAAAACATGGCCGAAGGCAGCCATCTTGTATTTTACTCTGTGCATGACTAAATCCTTTGGCACACCCTACAGTCCACATCCATCGTCCGATCATCACCAAACTTTATATGCATCTTCGGTGTGACCTCTAGATGTGAGCCACGATTTTTCCGAAATTCGTTGAAAAACATGGCTGCCAGCGGCCATCTTGGATTTTACTCTTTGCATGACTATATTCTTCGGCACAACCTACAGGCCACATCTCTCATCCGATCGTCACCAAACTTCATAATGATCTTCGGTGTGACCTCTAGATAAGAGCTAACGATGTTTTCCGAAATTAGTTAAAACATGGCTGCCAGCGGCCATCTTGGATTTTACTCTTTGCATTACCAAATCCTGCTCAGCATAAATTTAACGCCTCCCCAAGTTGAGCTACAGTGTCATTGACACTTTAATTTCTTTGAGTGTGGCAGCGTAGAGCCGCCAAGCAAATTTCAGTTACTACATGTATTTTGATATATAAATGAACATTTTATCGTGATTAATCAACTTAGCTAACTTGATTGATCAACAATGTCTCCCCTACAATCGGATATCGCTGCTTTCAAAAACTGGGAGCTCTAATTACTTTAATCGCTCAAAATCGAATCGTTGTTCAACCATAATTATCAAACGATGCTTTCCCGAATAAATCAACGATGGTTCTACCAATCGCCTCTTTGGTTAAGCGATATTCTGCATGTATCCCAACTCCAGTGAACTCTAAATAGCGAAATTCCGACCGTGTCGGTGTTTAATTCGAATAATCAGGGTTTGATTCGGAGAATCAGAGTTTGGTCTTCGGAGAATCGGTGGTTTATTCGGGGAATCAGATAAACGATTATTCAGTGTGATATTGTGAAAGAAAATGTGTTCGAACTCATCAATGGATTCATAATAGAATTGAGATCTTCGAAAAGAGGAATAAATCTAACGGTATTTAGAAATGTCCAGTGCGTTTATGGTTTTACCCAGAACTAATTGCAACATAATTTTTCATTGCAGGAATAATAAACAACATACTCAAAATGTCATGTCCGTTTTTTTTTATAGATATTATGTTTCTTATTACAGAACAGAAATCCATTCACAGATTCGTTAAAGCCGCATGGCAGTTTGCGCTCCAAAATACACCTAATATTATTCGCTTTTTATGTTTACCCATACCATAGTATGGTAAACATAGTGTCGACGTCAGGATTGACCACTCGTCGTTCGTTCGTCCGTCCGTCCGTAGACACTTTACGAACATTTTCTGATCGCAACCAAATTTGGTATGTGAGTTTCTCAGCCCAAAATACATATAGAGTTCGAATATGGGTTTGATCCGACAATTTTAACTGAGTTATGGCCCTTTTTCGAAAAAATATATTCACTCTTAAAAAAAAAAAATTAGATTGAATTCTTTGCTCAATTTAACAAAAAATAAATAAATAAATAAAAATATATATATAAATAAAATATTTTTTGTTTAAATAATTAAAAAAAATAAAAAAATTTGAAAGTTAAATAAAAAAAACAAAACTAACACCATTCTAACTCTGCCAAGGATACCCCGAGTCACCACACCAAATTTTGTTTAAATCGGTCCAAAATCTTGTGTTATGTACTGGTAAATTTGTTTGGAGCGACTTTAAACTCAATTCATCAATTTCATCCCATGCCTTTGGACTACTTAGCTATTGATAAGGCTATATTATTTTCTGATGTCTATTATGCCAATGTGCAGATGAAGAAAGCTATGGTATCTAATTTTTTTTTTAAGTTTCAACAATACACATCACATGATATTAACAGTAGACTATAACATCTGTGCTGCATTGCACAGCTGAGTATATCACTCTACAGATGGTCTGATGTCATTATACATGTTATTGGTTTAATAGAGATGCCAGCCTTCAATATAAACAATGCCTGTGATTTGTTGACAGCTCTCCTATATAATTGATATTAATGGGCCAGCAGTGAGGTGTCTTTATCTTGATGGGTGTTGTTGGTAGAATTTGATACATTATCATTGTAAACTTAAATTGGACTCTCTTAACCCAAGTATTCCATGTCCAGGTCACCTTTTTCACATTTAACCCAAGGCTGTGGTGGTGCAGCATTACAGATTATGTACCAGTGCATTCTCTTATATAAATGCGAGTGGCCCATAAATTCCAATAATTTGTGTTATGTACATTTGTCTATAATCGTACATAATAGTATACTCTATAATTCAACATCAAAACTCTCATTTATGATTCCGATCATAGTAATTTACTATCGCCAAGGGACGCGTTAACATCTGCCGATCGTGATCGGCCTCTCGTTATGTGTACCCATACAGTAGTATAATTAGTATGGTATACATAGTGTCGACGTCCGGATTGACCACTTGTCGTTCGTTCGTCCGTCCGTCAGTCCGCAGACACTTTACGCATGGTGCGATAACTCAAACAGTTTTATCCAATCGGAATCAAAATTTGGTACGTGGGTTTCTCAGCCCAAAATACAGATCGAGTTCGTATATGGGTTTGAACCGATGTTTTTTAAACGGAGGTATGGCCCTTTTTCGAAAAGAAATAAATAGATTTGAATAGTTTTTAGATTGAACTCATAAAACGTGACCGACCAGAACCAGTGTTTGTGTCTCACTTTCCAAGTGACTCTCCCATCTTTTACTTTAATCACATTCTCTCACTTTGAATATTATAATGCCACCACACAGGCATTCTAAGAGCAATGAGACCCACAGGAGACAGGCAATATTTAATTTTGTTTACCGTATATGTTAAAATGTGATTAACGGATGGCATTCTAGGCAGAGTATTTCAATATATACATTGTGCTCCTAGATATCTGATTCCATCATAAAACCACCCCTTGTCAGGTTGTCCTGTTAATGTGTTGGTGGACTGCTGAATTGAACTCATGTCATAGTATGGCACACATAGTGTCGACGTCCGGATTGACTACGTGTCGTTCGTTCATCCGTCTGTCCGTGCGTCTGTCTGTCTATCCATAGACACTTCGCGCATGGTGCGATAACTCAAACATCTCCGAGCGAAACCAAATTTTGTATATGAGTTTCTAACCCCAAAATACAGATCTATTTCGAATATGGGTTTGATACGAGTCCTTTTTTTACGGAGTTATGGCCCTTTGTCGACTTAGAATTAACACATGCTGCGATAACTCAAAAGAAAAAATCTGATCAGAACCAAATTTGTATATGTAAGTCTATCAGCCCAAAATACAGATCGAATTCAAATATGGGTTTGATCTGATTGTTTTTACGGAGTTACGGCCATTTTTCGAAAAAAAATATTCTGTTTTTTTTTAGGTTAAACTCCTTGTATATAAATCATTATAATTTTTTCATTTCCAGGTTTATGATGAAGCACCTCTCACCCTTATCGCGTTTGGTACCGTTCAGTTGATCGATTTGGAAAATATTAATATATTTTACCCATTCCATGTCGTTTAAAGGTACGGTTGGCCTTGGCGGTGGGTATCCTGTGAAAATATTTCCACCCGTCAAAATCCGCCACAAACAGAAAGAACAACAAAATGTAGACAGACTTTGTCCGTATACAAATAAGAAATATCGCATAAACAGTATGTTATTGTCATATTTTTGATCATTGTTATGTAAACAAAGGCATAAAAAGTTACTTTTCTGGTGTTTGTTTATATTATGATGGTAAACATAAAGAGCGTTCTTTGTGGGTGAATTCCTCATATGGAACGAATAAAGAGCGTTTATGCCATTTGTGTGTGATTAGCCAGCAGCATTGTGCTGTCTTCTGTAACACAATCAGGCTCGTTCTTAGGTGAAATATAGTAAATCTTTATGATAACATGCTGTTTACGCGATGGTCATGGTATATATGAACGAAACTGTATGCGTTTTAATGTTTTTCTGTTAATAATAATAATAATAATCATACATTTAATTACACGCATTAGACATGGAATTAGTTTCAATGCGTTGGACAATTATTACCCCGATGAGCCTGAGTTCACGGTGATTGGAACAAATATGAATATTTTCGACAACTAAGGCCTCACGTGCCTTTAAAGAGGATACAGTATGTCTTTCTCTTGGACGCGGTGATACAACAACTTCACGGTTATTGGCGGTCAGTTGTGATGTTAAAGTTTGACTGTCAGTTCGAGAATTAATTTCACTCAACATTTCATCACTGTTGAAAGGAGATGCCAGCGGGTTAAGATTCGTGCTGATGAGTTTTTCGACTTTATTTTCGTTCACCGTTCCATTCTCGAACGTTCAACATTTTCTTCAATAATGTTTTTCTGTTGTTTTTTCATTTCAATCATCTCGCTGTGCAATTTCTTCTGTTCATTTTTCAGTGAAGAATTGTCCCTTTTCACATCTTCTATTTTAGAAGAGAACTCTTTCTTCTGTTTATTGATTTCCGATTTTAGCTTTGAATTTTCCTTTTTGATGTCTTCAATTTTAGAATTCAATTCGTTTGTGAATACTTTCATTGAGTTCTGCATTTGAGCACGTAAATCATTTATGAGCTGATTCGTGTTGTTGTCCTGTTCTATTTTAGATAAATTAATCTCTTCGACACATAGACTTAAGTCATCCACTGACTTTTTTTACAACGTTGTGGAAAAGAGATTACCGGCTGTCGACGGAAGGTACACATTTTTACATGAAGACGGGAGTCGAAGTGCCAAAGGCCTGCCAACACCTGTAGTTTTTCTGATGCCAGGCCTCCTGCATGGGTGTCGTATAGTGAAGTCTCATTTGTCCACATCCTGACAACTGTGACTTAACTGCTCGTGTAATGTGAACAACCGTTGTTTTATCCAGTGCCATAGAAGATAATTGTTTGGAAGCGATTGCATTTTTAATTTTCGTAACTTCTTCATCCGATGTTACATTAAATCCTTTCTGATAAATTTCTGGAAGATGGTTTTCAATCCACCATTCTACAGCCTTTTTTTTTAACCCTGTATCATAACTTTATTCTGAGTCTTGTATGTGTGCAAAGTAATTTTCGAACATTTTGTTTTTGGCACAGTTATGACATCTCCAACATAATTCCTATCAGTAGATTTATCATATACGCACTTCCAAACTGAGCCTTCTTTTTCGACACATTTAGCGGAGTCCCAATATTTATGCGTTAATCCTTCTGTGTATTTCTCGAACTGTATTGTGTCCAATGTCAAAGTAATACATTTCCCTTTGTCTTTAACGTCAAGTTGATACAATTCAGTTAACATACCTGACTTTCTTGCAACCACTTTATTAATGTCTAGGTTATAGTCTTTAACTACCTCATGTCTGCAATCTGAAGGTGCATCTTGATCTTCCCATTCTTCCGGAGATTCCTAACTCAGATCAGATTTCGGCTCTGTTCCATCATCTCGATCAGATTTCAGCTCTGTCTCATTACCATCCATATGCTTATCCATGTCCATCTCCATTTTGACTTTAATGACTATCCCCGAAGTCCAGTTTCGAGATTTAGAAATTACCCATTTAATTATATACATGCAATATACAATATTTAATTTCACGGCAGAGCGGGAGCGAATCAATATATCGTGTATTTTGCAACATATCGTATACCTCCTTCCAACTTACGGAGACAAAATTAGGAAGCTAAAATGAGCCATGTCCTTTTAAGTAGTATCTGTTTCTTATTTGTGCCTTTAAAAAACGGAAGTTTATCTGCTTTCTGAGCCTCAATTTCTCAATTCCATATTTTATGGCCAAGAAATTTTTGGCTGTGTTCCTTCAATTATTTCCAATATATGGCTATGCCTGGAATGTCCAAATGAACATAGCTCATTTGAACCACCAAAGTATTTAATAACCCAATATTTGCACAAGATACTGCTCGATATACAGACTTTCCATACTGTGAAAACACTTGCCAAAGTCAAAAGCAATTTCCCAGCTGTTTAAATCTTTTTGGACAGAAGTGAGACAAACGCTCTTTATTGTTACCATATATGGCCATAAAAACAATTAACGCTCTCTATGGTTGTATGATAAGAACTCAAATGTCTCTAAATTCATTGAATATAATAAAATATGTCTGTGGTTAAGCGGACATGGCTCATTCAAGCTTCCAAATTTGTCTCCCTAATTTGGAAGGCGGTATATAAGATAGGTTGCAAAAATACACGAAATAATTATATACCGGCTTCAAATATATGCTCTGAAAAATGCTTGCCATGATCACAGCCATTTCCGGCTGTTTTCAGTTTTCCATACATAATCGAAAGTAACGCTCTTTATATCTACCATACCAGGACTAGACTAACGCGAAACGCTCTTTATATCTACCATACCAGGACTAGACTAACGCGAAACGCTATTTTCTGTTCCATGCCATATATATGGCTGTTGTTTGTTTGGGACCCAAACATCATGTTCAAAGTTGTATTTTTGATGACTTCAGTGCGTCTTTCTGTGACATATAATGCCCGTCCAGACTCGAAAGGTAGTTCAAGTTTGCATACCGAATTCAAAAATGAATATTATTAGGTGTATTAGAGCGCAAACTTCCATGTGACTTTACTAAAATCTGTACAAGAGTATATAAATGTACTCAATCCGACCAGACGGCAACAACAACAACAACGTGTTATTTATCCATATTATTTTCAACTAAATATGGCCGTATTATCACTTGAGTATCAAGAAATTTGGCCGTATTACCATTTGATTTTAGAGTTATCCATCTTCATCCGTAATTTTGTCCGAGACCGTCTGTTTGACGACGTTTTTCTGGGCCACAAATAATTGCACATCTCGAGAAATAACAAACTTCAAAAATCGATATCTGATCACTCTGAGTTTTGATGGGTTGGTTCCTCGACTCGAATCAAATATGTTTTACCCATCGAAGCCAAAGAAATAGTAATTTAGGAACATTATTCGGATTATGTATCTTTAAAGATGCTCGATCCTATTTGAAACCAAAATAAAACAGAATTTCTACTTCGCAGACAAAAGAAAAAGGAAAATACTTGAAATCACCATCAGTCCACAGGGGTCCGGGACATTTCAAACAAATTTTTTTATTATATTATTTTTATTTTTAATATAATAAAATAAAAATAAAAATTCCCGGACCCCTGTGTGATGATGTCCGTAAATTTCAATAACAACACGTGAGTAATATCCGCACCCCTAATTTTAGTGTAGCCAGCTGAGACTATAAACAATTGCGTCTAATTCGTCATGTTTTTTTTACTGCACACAGCGGTACACGAACACTGAGTACTATATGCACGGTGATCGTAAAAGCAAACAAGTGTGGGTGCAGGACTGCAATCATGGCAATTGTAAAGAATCTCTGATCCGTTGAATGCGACTTTACAAATCGTCTTATATATACCATCATCACTGTACAGCGACCACTGGTGGAAGCCAGATACTTAAAATAACCTAAAGAAAATCCCCCTTGTGTGAAACTCAACAATACAATTCAGACAGCGATTGGCCATGAGTTATGTTGAAGTGACATCATAAAGTAAATAACGGCATACGAAAGCCACCATACCAGAATACCATCAGATTATATGTCCCACCACCTGTTATAAATAGACTGGAGTCGAGAAGAGTGGAGGGAATAACACACAGGATATTCGATTTTGATTTGAAAATGGAAGTGAATTAATGTATTGGATAGTGACATTCAGTTATGTTCGAGAAAACGGAAGGAGGGAATTTTATGAAGTGTGTGGCTGTCGGTGATGGAGCCGTCGGTAAAACGTGTATGCTGATATGCTACGCAACCAACAAATTTCCTACGGAGTACGTGCCTACTGTATTCGACAACTACGCTGGTGAGAATGAAAAGTCAAACAACTTATATAACGGTCATAAACACTGACCCTGGGGTACAAGGCTTTTGAGGGTCACATCTTACATTTTTTTGCACGAATTATCTAAATAACAGGTTTACCCTGTGGTATATGACAGGAACGTGATGGGGCATCAGAATAAAAAGTTATAAGTTTTAGATTATTATCTCTCGGTACCTCAAGTTGTCTAACTGTTGGGATAATTTAACCCTTTCTATACAAAAAAGATTCTCCCATTCAGTTATAACAGTATAGATTGGAACAGCCTATTATTCATTTGGAGGGGTGTTCAGGCAATAAAATCAGACGACAGACAGAAAAACAGATAATACAAGAGCGAAGTGATTAATGTTCATCGGTGGGAAATGTTCAGATAAAAAGTTGTTTTGTTGAACTTGTTATCTGAACATTTCATATGGGAACTACTCGTCAATGAGTATTTTAGTTTAGGAAGGGTTAGATCAATCGCATCGCTATGTGATTGGAAATTATTCCAAACTATTGTCTTGTGGACCTAAAACTACGAATTTTAGAAAATGAAAATGAAAAGGTTTTTGGGTAAAAAGGACCCTTCTTATAAATGTTAAAAAAAAGTTCTGCACAGATAAGTATAAATACACTCTACTATTCGAGCAGTTTTCGGCCTGACTATAAAGTGTAAACTCTATTAATGCACATGTTTAGGGGGTCTCCATTGGTGGTGTTCACCTTGAACTTTCAACTATAAATTTAGTTGAAAATGTTCTCATTGTTTGATATTTCCATCAAATTAGTGGGGAATTTGTTATTTTCAAACCAACAATAGCATATATTTTCTACTAATTTTGGCTCTGAAATAGCATAAGTTCAGTTGGAAATTTTATACAGATTACACTGCGTGTGTATTGGTAGGTGGTGCTAACCATCTATTTTCGCTTCTTGTATTGGTAGGTGGTGTTAACCATCTATTTTCACTTCTTGTATTGGTTGGTGGTGTTAACCATCTATTTTCGCTTCTTGTATTGGTAGGTGGTGTTAACCATCTATTTTAGCTTCTATAATTTTGTGGTGAGAGCACGTAAATGGTATGGTAAATTTTATACATCACAACGATTTAATCGAAGGAACAAATCTAACGATTAGTTATAGAAAAAGCCCACCAATAATCAAAGTCGGTCGTACAAACTGCAGGCAGAGTATTTCAACCAAACGAAACTCCCAGGTTGTGTACGATTTGCACTCCCCACACCATATGGTTGCAGCTTTCTAACTGGGCCCTCAAGCTTTCCAACTGTTGAAAAATTCCAACCTTACAAGTTACACACCACACGCAGGAGGAGGGGGGGGGGGTAGTTGAAAGTAACAAGAACGCCATAATCGAATATGTATAAGCTATTAAATCTGAATTGAAGTGAAGTCACATATGCTACTTGATATTTACGACTCTGTATATGATAGCTGAGCTTGTGGTATAATAAGTTTGTCATCGGCCGTGAAATGAATTCGAAATGCTCCATCAAATTATATATTTTAGTACTGTTTTCCTAGACCGTCGTCGCAAACTGTCGTGCTTGGTTTCATAACTTTCACACTTGACAAACTCCTTTATTATGAACATAATATATTATAGCAAAGATGTCCCGCCACCCGCTGACCCACTTTCAATGTATAACATGCATGTTGGGCATTTAAATATTGCGGACATTTCGCTGTATCTAGTTATGTAAGTTTGTGTGACATAGTTATATGGTTGTACAGAATAACAACATTATATGTACCAACTGACAAGGATATGCTACCGAGCCGAATTGGGTTATGCAACAAAATCAGTGTATATATGAGTGTATGGGAACTAGTGTTTTAATAATCCTTTCTATACTATATATAAAGCATCATTGATGAGAGATATGTCAGTTATCCCATAGGAAATATTCAGATAATAAGTTCAACAAACGAAATTTCCCTAAATAAATAGGGCTCCTTTTGTACCAACTGTCAAGGATATGTTACCGAACCGATATGAGTTATGCAACAAAATCAGTGTATATATGAGTGTATGGGAACTAGTGTTTTAATAATCCTTTCGATACTAAAGCATCATAAATAGGGCTCCTTTTGCACTTTTATTTATCTGTAGTCTGCTTTTATCACATCAACATCCCTTCAAATGAACACTAGACCATTCCGATGTACACTTTTTAGCTGACTGGGAGACTCCAATTAGTCTAGAAAGGGTTAACAAGATAACCACCAGTGGCATACTGCTCGTTGGTTTGTTTCAAAGTGCATGGGAACAAAAGTCATCTGCAAACCAAATTACGCAAGAAAAAAGCTAAAAGCAAATAACACTGCGACCAAATGTTATTTTAGCTATTTTAGTCACAAATCAAGTTTTGTAGCGACAGTTTCATAGCAACCATACCTGGATTTGGTGAACATAAAGGATGGGAGTTTTCGGAGTAAACTACGTCTGTACATTGGTATTTTGTCTGTAGTTATCGACATTTCATGTCCTCGCGACTAAATTACGTATATTTTTAGATACATGTGAGCAATATGTGCGTTTAAAGGTACTCAATCCGATCAGACGGCCCCCATATCATCAAGATACAACAAAAACAACATTTCTTCAAAATACGCTTTTGTTATCAGAATCGATTAATGAAATTGATAAAATATTTCTAACCACTGTCAACTACGGTATCAAATTTCCCAAAACGTGTTATTTATCAACATTTTGACAACGAAATATGGCCGTATTATCACTTGAGTACCACGAAATTTTGCCTTATTTATTACCACTTGATTTTAGAGTCATCCATCTTCGTCCGCAATTTTGTCCGAAACCGTCCATTTAACGAGGTTTTTCTTGGCCACAAAAAAATCAAATCTCGAAAATCGATATCTGATCACTGTGAGCTTTGGTTGGTGGGTTCCTCGACTCGAATAAAATATTTTTTACCCCCGACGCCAAAGAAATATAGTAATTTAGGAGCGTTAATTCGGATAATGCATCTTTAAACATACTTCTGGTCTAATTTGTAGGTCATCTGGATCCGGGTTTATCCAACCAAAGATGTGATGTATATATCAAACAACTGACTTAACAGTCTTGAACACTCCTATCTATATATCAAGCCTGCAATGTGTATGTCATTTGCAGAATGAGCACATGCTGCAGAGAGAGTGAATTTAGTTATTCTATCCCGCACCGCGGGCTAACATCACCAAAGTTGTCCTCTGCACAGGGGGGGGGGGGGGCTCATTCTGCTTAGGCCTCATCTTCTGAGAAGTATCTATATAGTCTCAAATTAACACTTTTTATTTACTGTTTCCATTCTGTGAAGTTTCTATATCCCTTAATTTGCAAAGGATAAAATCCATAATCGAGGTGCCGCGCAACTTAACTTCAACTGTTGAAATTCAATCTGATCAAATAGGTCTCCCATAGCAATTGAGTCCTAAACAGAATGAGGTTCCCAGAGGGTGAATTTGGCGAATCTTGCCCGCCTACTACTTCTGGTCTAATTTATATAGGTCATCTAGATCCGGCTTAATCCCCCCAAAGATGTGGGTTATATATCAAACGACCATATAGTCTCGCAGACTCGTATCTTATATATACCACCAGACAGAAACCACTTCCTCAATATATAAACATTTAATCTTTCTGCCAGTGCCAGTGAAAGTTTACACATCTGCGGTATGGAAATTTGCAACACTATTATAAACTTTACTGACAAACAAACTGCAGAACAAATTAAAATGCCTTTGATTGGCTTCATCCATCCGAATGTGAAACATCTGTTGTGTGGCTATATATTTATGGGAAGGGTTTCTGTTTGGCTGTCGTAACATGTGAGGTTACATGCACATATTTATGAACTAAATCAATTAAGATCGAGATGACGCCACGGTGACCGATGTTTTCATACGCTCGTTTTAAAATCGGGGAAATTATTATGTTTTTGGTGCGTCCGTCCCGATGTCCATTTGTCCGCTCGTCAGTTCGTCCATTCATATTTCTTTTCCGGTTAATAACATCAGTTCTACTAAAACTAAATGGAATGAAATTTGATATATAGGTTCACTACCACAACATACATGTCAAGTTCGATTTTGGGTTTATTACCATAGTTACGACCATT
>CP136067.1:157267175-157313144 GCA_032622095.1 Siphonodentalium dalli | reverse complement strand
GGACATCTCCCCCCCCCCACCCAAACCCTGACTCAAACAACTTGTTGTTAGAAGAAGTTAATTTCTCGCTGTTTCATGACTATATAAAGCAAAACGAGCGATAAAACCATAAGATTATTTTTTGTCATGTAGGTGCTGGGTGGGGGGGGGGGAGATATCCTGACCTGGACATTTCCCCCCCCCACCCAAACCCTGACTCAAACAACTTGTTCTCAGAAGAAGTTAATTTCTCGCTGTTTCATGACTATATAAAGCAAAACAAGCGATAAAACCATAAGATTATTTTTTTGTCATGTAGGTGCTGGGTGGGGGGGGGGGGGGGAGATATCCTGACCTGGACATTTCCCCCCCACCCCAAACCCTGACTCAAACAACTTGTTCTCAGAAGAAGTTAATTTCTCGCTGTTTCATGACTATATAAAGCAAAACAAGCGATAAAACCATAAGATTATTTTTTTGTCATGTAGGTGCTGGGTGGGGGGGGGGGGGGGGGGGGGATATCCTGACCTGGACATCTCCCCCCCCACCCCACCCAAACCCTGACTCAAACAACTTGTTGTCAGAAGAAGTTAATTTCTCGCTGTTTCATGACTATATAAAGCAAAACGAGCGATAAAACCATAAGATTATTTTTTTGTCATGTAGGTGCTGGGTGGGGGGGAAGATATCCTGACCTGAACATCTTCCCCCCCCCCCACCCAAACCCTGACTCAAACAACTTGTTCTCAGAAGAAGTTAATTTCTCGCTGTTTCATGACTATATAAAGCAAAACAAGCGATAAAACCATAAGATTATTTTTTTGTCATGTAGGTGCTGGGTGGGGGGGGGGGGGGAGATATCCTGACCTGGACATCTTCCCCCCCACACCAAACCGTGACTCAAACAACTTGTTCTCAGAAGAAGTTAATTTCTCGCTGTTTCATGACTATATAAAGCAAAACAAGCGATAAAACCATAAGATTATTTTTTTGTCATGTAGGTGCTGGGTGGGGGGGAGATATCCTGACCTGGACATCTACCCCCCCCCCCCCCCCACCCCAAACCCTGACTCAAACAACTTGTTCTCAGAAGAAGTTAATTCTCGCTGTTTCTTGACTATACATGTATAAAGCAAAACGAGCGATAAAACCATAAGATTATTTTTTTGTCATGTACTAGTAGGTGCTGGGTGGGGGGGGGGGGGGGGGGGGGGGAGGAGATATCCTGACCTGGACATTTCCCCCCCACCCCAAACCCTGACTCAAACAACTTGTTCTCAGAAGAAGTTAATTTCTCGCTGTTTCATGACTATATAAAGCAAAACAAGCGATAAAACCATAAGATTATTTTTTTGTCATGTAGGTGCTGGGTGGGGGGGAAGATATCCTGACCTGGACATCTTCCCCCCCATCCAAACCCTGACTCAAACAACTTGTTCTCAGAGGAAGTTAATTTCTCGCTGTTTCATGACTATATAAAGCAAAACAAGCGATAAAACCATAAGATTATTTTTTTGTCATGTAGGTGCTGGGTGGGGGGGGGGGGGGGAGATATCCTGACCTGGACATTTCCCCCCACCCCAAACCCTGACTCAAACAACTTGTTCTCAGAAGAAGTTAATTTCTCGCTGTTTCATGACTATATAAAGCAAAACAAGCGATAAAACCATAAGATTATTTTTTGTCATGTAGGTGCTGGGTGGGGGGGGGGGGAGATATCCTGACCTGGACATCTTCCCCCCCACACCAAACCGTGACTCAAACAACTTGTTCTCAGAAGAAGTTAATTTCTCGCTGTTTCATGACTATATAAAGCAAAACGAGCGATAAAACCATAAGATTATTTTTTTGTCATGTAGGTGCTGGGTGGGGGGGGGGGGGGATATCCTGACCTGGACATCTTCCCCCCCCCCACCCCAAACCCTGACTCAAACAACTTGTTCTCAGAAGAAGTTAATTTCTCGCTGTTTCTTGACTATACATGTATAAAGCAAAACGAGCGATAAAACCATAAGATTATTTTTTTGTCATGTAGGTGCTGGGTGGGGGGGGGGGGGGAGATATCCTGACCTGGACATCTTCCCCCCCCCCCCACCCCAAACCCTGACTCAAACAACTTGTTTCTCAGAAGAAGTTAATTTCTCGCTGTTTCTTGACTATACATGTATAAAGCAAAACGAGCGATAAAACCATAAGATTATTTTTTTGTCATGTAGGTGCTGGGTGGGGGGGGGGGGGGGGGGAAGATATCCTGGACCTGGACATTTCCCCCCCCACCCAAACCCTGACTCAAACAACTTGTTCTCAGAAGAAGTTAATTTCTCGCTGTTTCATGACTATATAAAGCAAAACGAGCGATAAAACCATAAGATTATTTGTTTGTCATGTAGGTGCTGGGTGGGGGGGGGGGAGATATCCTGATCTGGACCCCACCCCAAACCCTGACACATGAATATATAAAGCAAAATAAGCGATAAAACCATAAGATGATTTTTTGTCATGTAGGTGCTGGGTGGGGGGGGGGGGGGTGGTGGAATATCCAAGCCTGGACATTTTAAAGAAAAAAAAAAGACAATCAAATTCGTGAAAACAATAATTTTGTCACTTTTTTTTTTTAAATAAAATAAAAATTAATAATTTTTTTTTTTTAATCTCAAAAAACATTTTCTGGCCATTTCAGAACCAAACAATATCAAATGAGTGAAATTATTTTTTTAGTCGTACATGGGGGGGAAGATATCCAGGGTGGGGGGGGGGGGGAGATATCCAGGGGGGGGAGATATCCTGTTACACCGGTATATCAATTTATTTTCAAAATATCACATTACTACTGATATTTTCCTCAAAAATACGTCAATATTTCAACCTGACATTATCTCAGACAGCTTCAAAGCAGAGCCTGACAACCTCTAAAAATTTGAATTTGACGTCTGACAATTGTCTGTGTCAGACCACTCATTTGGAGCCTTGGCAAAGACTGAAGATGGTTTACATCGATGTGGAGCACTTAATACATCTTTAACTATTTGAATTATTCTGTTGCAGATCTTCTATGTGGATTTTCTTAGGCTATGTAAATCTTACAATGTCCAAAAGGAACAGATTAAAGACTTTGATAGTGATGATGAGAACAGTAATAATAGCCAAGCTGACACCGGTACAGGCATTTTGAGGTAAGCCACTTGTATTGGTTTTAAAAAATGGGGCTTTTTCTGAAAATAAATACTGACTTGAACATGACATTTGATGAGGGAAGAATTAAACTTTTTACAAGAATTCTAGGGATTAATGGATACCTTAGTCACATTGAAATTTGTGCTGTACTATTTTTCGCTCAGTTTTAAATTCAAACGCTTAAAATTAAAAACTGACAAAATTATTTCCACAAATGCTTGTGTCTGATGGCAGCTTCGGTTCTTAATCATTAAGAAAAAGTCCCCAGAAGGTGAATTTAGTGATGCTACCCCAGCATCAATAAATAGCATTTTTATTTCACACATGGTTTCAATACGGTTTTTCATTTCGAAATTGACTACAGTCAATATATTGACATACCACCCAGCCCAGTCTGGCCCCTATCATCAATAGTATTTAGTATAGAAAGGGTTAAATCTTGGTATATGCTAAAACCATAGTACGCTACACACACTTTTTCCACACCCACAGGCCTCCAGATTTAGCAACTATGGGTCAAAGAAGAGCAGCTAAAATACAAAGGTTCAAAGATAGTAAAATACTCGATAAAAAAATATCTGATCTATATAATGAAGTTAACAAAGAACATGTAGACGATGAAGTTAAGGTAAGTTTATATGTTTTTTTGTAGCTTTTAGATGAAGTTAAGGTAAGTTTATATGTTTTTTGTAGCTAATGCAGTTCTAAATAAACATGCAGGGTTGAAATCCTGATCACATTTAATAAACATGTGGACCCGAATAAACATACAGAGCAGGCTTGAAAATATGGTGCTGGACATTGGCAGAATGAGGTCCCCAGAGGGTGAATTTAGTGACACTACCACGCACAGCTACTAGAATCACTAAATTCACCTTCTGGGGACCTCGCTGCTTAGGCCTCATGTTTGGAAAGTACCTTTATAATTAACAAGGGTTTTTAGTTTCTTTAGAAACTTCTTTTACTTATTTTTTAGTTTAGTTTCTCTATATCCCCAAATTTGCAGACAACACAATGCATAATTGAGGGTGCCAATGGGCAGGGTTCGCGCTGCCACTTGCCAAATTTGCCAATGGCAAAAATAATTCACATTTGGCAAAAAGTATTTTCATTTGGCAAAAGTTTTGGCAAGTCGCTTTTTAATTCCTCAAAAATATTGAAAAATAATGGTCAATCAATACCATTCATTTCAGGAAACTCTCACAATATAATTATATTAGTGGTATTTTATAAGGTCCTAGGAAAAGTTAACACCTTTATTAAGATGCAGTTTAATCTGATAGCATTAATATTGATGGGTGAGGGATTAACCATATTTAGTGTGGTGGTGTTGGTGTTTACATAGCTAATCCTCTTGGAATGTGCCCTTCTGATGATGCAACCCGACCACAATTTAATTGTTGGGTGATTGGTTTATTGTGGTAAATCATAAAATAAGACTCAATGTTGCGGAAAAATTATACTCGGGGATAGCATTTGGCAAATTCTAAAATAATTTGGCAAAAAATATTTTCATTTGGCAATAATTTGGCAAAGGTAAATTTTAGTCCAGCGCGGACCCTGCCAATGGGGCTGATGGGGTCATTGTCAATAAGCTCCGGTTGCATTCGTAGCCAGCTTTTTAAATCAATCACAAATGTAGCCAGCTTTCTATGGCGATCACATTTGTAGCCAGCTTTTCATATTCATGCGAGCCTCAATGAACAACATTAGGTTAGTCTAATTTTTCTGAGTTGATGAATGAAAAACAACATAAATTTTAATTTGATATTAGTTCATCTAATAACCTGAGGTTTCCGATCAATGTCGTTTTAGCTGCTCGATTTATATTCCAATATAAGTTGATAAACAAAGTCAGTTTTGGAGCATGACATCTATATTTTAGTCACGAACGCGATGACGTCATATTTCGCGCCATATACAGCATGGAATTAGAAAAACTGGCTACGAATGTGATCGCCGGCAAAAAGCTGGCTACATTTGTGATCAATTTAAGTATTAATATGACATGGCAGTGGTCACGAGAGCATAGAATGCACCTTTGTAGAGATTGTTTACTTTTCGAGTTTGTCACCAGAGCCGCAAATTCGGTGGGGAAGTTTGGGAACACCGCTTCGGAATTGCTATATAATCGGATTATCTTTTTGACAATAGATGTTCTAGAATCGTTTTAAATATGTGAAATTTACACCAGCAAGTACAATTTAATAGTTTACGTGTGTGGTGTCTTGCTTTTGTATAGTTGGAAACGGAGATCGAATTGTGTATGTTCATCTCGAACTTCCGGTCGTCACCCAATTTATTCTCGACCCAATTTCCCATTTTCCGTTAAAAGAACAGCCGAAGTCCAGACACAAGTATTACTTGCGTAGTTTTACTATTTTAGTGTTTTAAATATAGTTTCTTTAAAAAAGCTAGTTTAATCACCAACTAATATGCAGATTGTGGTAATTATAAGCAATCAATGTAATTTTCGATGCATCTGTCGGCGTTATACAGTGTGTAATTCGGCATCAGACAGTTCTATATGCTGACAGATGCATTGAAAACGACGTTGATTGCATATATAAATAAACTCAACCCGATTTACTGCACAACCCAACCTTTACAATTTAATTCAATTTTTTGTGGTGTATTACAGGGGGGGTTCATTCACTTTTTTCCATACAGTAGGCCGGGGTGGGTGGGTGGGTGGTATAGGCATAATGCTTCTCAGAAATCCCGGTTACAAACCAACACTCACAATTTCGTCTTTTGCATCAGATCACATTGTCAAGTACCAACGCCACTGGTTCAAGATGAAAATGGACAGTTATGACACCCATTATTAAAGTAAATAAAAATGAATAAAGCTATTCATTTATATCATTAATGTTTACTCATTAGACCTGATCAGACAGCATAAGAGGCAAAAGGTTACAATACACAAAATGATTTACATAGGCCTCAGTGTTAACAATCCCGCTGGCCTGTATTCGCAGGAAAGCTTTGACCCTGCACGAGTATTTGAAATTAAAGAACGTCCTTTTAGACACACAGAAATGTGCCCAAAAGTACTTATGAACGTGGTAAATCACACTGCAGCTTGACAAACGTCACACTACCCTTAAAATTGAGAAAAAAATGACATAGAAAAAAACACAAACACCTCCCATAAATTATTCGCCATTTGCACAGCCATAACCGATTACCATGTGGTTATATTTGATGTTTCTCGACTGGAAACACATTTGTGCATTTTTTCGTGCACTTTTCATCCATGTATCATTGACCATTCAGCTGCCAGAATTTTTGTTATGCTGATCCTAGCTTGGTAGTGCCAGGGGAAATCACTCTACTAATTTGTATTTGGTGTATTGTAACCAAAACATGGAAATCTCATCATGCTAGAAAGTATTGAATGCTATTTAAAGCCACATCCAGATTTTTGTTTGATTTTTTAGTATAATTTATTGTGGTTTTTTTTGGACACAATTTCACATCAAAGCCATATGAATGCTGATCAATCTGTTAAACGCCATGTTGTCAGATGGTATAAGGTATTTCCGATACAGTTGTATTTGAAGTGTTTACAGACAAGCATTGGAAATATGGTAAAATGTTCATATAACTTGTTTACAAGTCATGAGTCAATTGATAAACAAAAACAAACAGGATAACAATGGGTGCTGCAGGTTTATACGATTCTTATCTGTTCTCAGACTTTATAACTGAAACAAATACGAAGCCTAAATGGTGTGAGACTACAGATTTTTAGATAAAACATGAGTGGGTACCCTGCATGAAATTGGAAAAAAAATTCCTTCAAATAAGGGGTGATTTGGCTGGATTTTGAGGTAAAAAGGGGGTGGGTACCCCGCATGAAATTGGAAAAAAAAAAAATTTCCTTCAAATAGGGGGGTGGTGGGTACACAAGAGGTGGACAAAAAAATTTCAGCCTACTGTCATGGCACTTTTTTCTGACCCGCCCCCCCGTGTATTATTTCACAAAATCTTCTGATTCTAGCTAGTACTAATACTTACTATTATGTGCTTTTTCAATATCAATGCTTTTGTGTGTTGTACAAGTGCAATGGAGTAGACATACATCATATCTTAGTATCAATACTAGTCATACAAATGGTGCATTGTTATGTAAAGCCGGTGTCAATACGTATACAGCTGGCATCAACAGAGAAATAAGAAACACCTCCCTGCGAAACATACTCTAGTTTCCACCAGAGAGGGCAAATAAAATAAACATCCAGACCAGGGATGGGGTAATTGTAATTTGTAATTGTAATTGATTGTAATTAATTACATTTTTTCAAGTAATTGCATGTAATTGGTAATTGAGTTTATTCTCAATTACATGTAATTGCAATTGTAATTGGTTAGGATGTAATTGTAATTGTAATTAGGGTTTAATTTCAATTACTTCAAAATCACAGGTACTTGTTTCTTCTCAAAGTTCTCTTTCATGATTCACCCAATGGTTTCTTCAAATGGTTTTTTTTCCAAAATTTCAAAGTGTAAGACTGGTGACTGGCTATCACTATGTTGTCACAACACTGAGTTTTTATCAACTGTGTCTCAATGGTGAATTCTGTTGACACCTCCTGTTTGTTTGCTTAAGCATTGGTTAACCTTTTAGTAGGCTTGTTTTGATAAATACAATGAGAAACCAACTTCAAATAATAGACAATATATCACTATAATATATCACTCTTATGATAATGTTTCATTATCTCCATCTGATATGGTATATATGCTATGGTAGAAATTCATACCAACCATTGCTAATGCTATGAGCATGTTTACAAAAATTCTGGCAGCATTTTAATTTGCAGAAAGACACATCGTGTCCTATGAAAGCGAAGTGCAAACTTTGCCCAACTACAATATCCAGTTCCAAAAAAGTTACCTCCAATTTTGTGACACATCTGAAGGTAAGTTTCCATTTCTATGTATTAGCTTTGTTTAATTCCATTGACATATAACTTCAGTCATATGGTGGTATTGGTAATTAAATTTATTTTTGTAATTCTTTTTCACCATTTGTACCACGATTGTGGTTTATGTGAATGAACAATTTGATTTGATTTGATTTGATTTGATTTGGTATATGCATTGTATCTTGTCCCTTCTAATTTGCAACTGAATGACAAAGAGGGGACAAATATCTGCTTCAGTAATCCCCCAATTAGCACTGTCTATTGGAGGCATTGTGTTACCAATAAGCTGGTGGCCACAAAGGCTAATTAAGATTATGACTCTAATTAACAATCAGAGTGATGATTATCTCATTGTCCTTTACAATTGGCCTGACTGTGTGTCTGACTTACTGAGATAGTGTTATTCCCTTAATAATTAAATGATGGATACATGTGTGTTTCTAAAATACTCTATTATTTTCATTTTATAGCGAAAGCATCAAGATGTCTATGAATCAACAGTCTCACAGGCATCATCAGCAAGTGATCAACAACCTACTAGGATCTATCAGTATGCAAATACATCGGTCAAGAATGCGAAAGCATTGAAGATAGTTAGCAAAGTTCATAAATGTCTTATAACATTCCAATTTTTAGAAGATCAACCCCGACTACAAGCTGCCAATGCAACACGCTGGAATTGCCAGCTATAAATCACGATTCGCTCAATTCTACGAACACCTATACTGGACTCAGTACATTGGCTGCTCTGTACAAAGTGTGATTCACCATGTATTTCATCTTGCTTGTATTAAATTTATGTTTTGTTATCAAATAAAGTTTATATAAATAAAAAGTGTTCCTACATCAATTATGTGTGAAATGTAATTGTAATTGTAATTGAATTACATTTCAAAGTAATTGTAATTGTAATTAATTACATTGTGAAATAGATGTAATGGGAATTGTAATTGTAATTGAAAAATGTTGAAGTAATTGTAATTGTAATTAATTACATTCACAAGTAATTGCCCCAAGTCTGATCCAGACCCATATAAGCAACATGAAGGGCGGAAATTGTCGATAAAATGAATAAGCCGGCATGCACATTTATTTGAATCATTAACCCCATCATGACGGGAGCTGCGCTGGTGCATTCTCTTATGTATACAAGTCTCATATGGAGCCTCGCACATATAAGAGAATGCACTGGTTTACAAGGTCAATGTAAATATTGTTAGGCCAATGCATTCTCTTATTTGTGCAAAGCGCCCTGGGCGACTCACATATATAAGAGAATACATTGGCACAGGATTTTCACAAAATTCGGGAGGCTCCAGATACCAAAGGGTTAAGAGTAGGGTGTAGAATAATGGATAGGCAACTCACTGCTAATGGACTGATTGGATAAATTTTCCGTTGGATGTTTGTTAGGTAAGAGGGAATCAATCTGGAACACCACTGTTAACTGGAATCTGCTATAAATGTTCACATTTATTGTGTAATATACAGTTTCAGGGTTCGTACGGGTGCTTGAATATCTTGAAAGTGCTTGAATTTGGTTTTGGGATTTTCAAGCCCTTGAAAGTCATTGAATTTTCCCTTTAACACCCTAAGGTGCTTGAAAGTGCTTGAATTTAGTCATCAAAGGTTGTCTTATTGACACACGCTTGCCGTCTTATATGCAGTATCAAGAAGCGTCGAAATTTTCAAGCGGCATCATATGATTGCCAGGTAGTCGGTTCGTTTCGCTATTCGTGCCGGTATTCCGCGATTTGTATTGACTCATTCTAAAAATATAACAATGGCGGCGCCCATGCTTTGAAATTATCGCTAGTCTTTCGTTAAAATAACAATGGGAAAGTGTGTGTTCAACACTGCGTGCTTATCGCACGAAACTTATTATGGTTGGTTGCAACAAATGAACAACAATAGGAAGGCAATGTGCGTGCCTTGTTGCAAAGAAATATATATTTCTGGGATGGGAGAATCAGCTTTGAAAAGTCATGTGAAGTCGACAAAACACGCTGCGAAAGTTCGACAGCTATCTGTCGTGACGGTGAATAACTTTTTCGCAAGGAATCACAAGAACGAGTGCCCCACCGAACACATCAAATACTATGTCGCCTGTAAATATCACACGACCAACAGCATCCAGTTCAAATTCAAGTACGGGTATATACCTAGAAGCTGATTGAATAATATTCATATATGTATCATTGTACCGGTATGAAGAAACTATGGATAAGTTGGTTAAGACTGTGACTATATGAATAAAGACTTAGAAATTAATATCTAAAAACTTGAGTGTTCATCTGATAGAAGTTATACAATACAAGGTACCGGTACAGGTATATTTCTTCTTCTCTTTACTTCATAAAGGTTATCAAGTTATCTATGGAAAATTCATCTGTTAGGATCATATTTTCTTTCCGCTATTTATGACCCTCTCTTTAGTACATAAATATGAAAGTTCATTAATTGGATGGGTATACTAGTTAATATTAAAACTAGTATACCCATCCAATTAATGAAATACAGGTAATACTAATAGTAGGGATTGTGTTATTATTTTATTCTTCATTCGAACAAAGCACAAGCCATGCATCAGATCATTTTGTTGGAGACTGGATACCCTTCCTTGTATTAAATGCAAATATTTATATAATCGGTAGTCTGTGAGGTGCTTGAAAATATTTTAACAAGTGCTTGAAAAGTCCTTGAAAAGTGCTTGAATTTGGTTTGAAATTCATAGTGGGAACCCTGAGTTTTATTATTTTATTATATTTTCATAATTTATTATTAAACATATTATTACACTTTTGGGAATCAGGATATTATTTATCTCTCAGATGGCCGGAATATTTTAGGATGACTTCACCACCTCAAGTTTCAGTTTTGGGTTACTTCTCTTTCACTGATATCCGTTTGTTGTTTTGTTAACATGGAACTCATGTCATTTAATTTCCAGAAATTAACGTACCCCGCTCGACAAAACAAGTGTCCATTGGCACCGCGGTGTATTTGCCATTCGGCCGTGGTGTCAGAGTTTGTAACTGCAGTTGAGCACCACGGCCGAACGGCAAGTACACTGCGGCCGAACGGCAAGCACACCATGGCCGAAAGGCAACTACAACGCGGCCGAATGGCATGTTCACCATGGTTAGATTTCTGGTTTGTATCATCTTTTTTCAGTTTAATGAACGTACATCAATTCAACTACACCATGGCCGAATGGCAAGTACACTGCGGCCCAACTGTAGTTAGCTGGTGGAGCCGCAGTGAAGTTGCATTGCTAACTGCACCGCGGTTAAGTGGACACTTGTTTTGTCCAGCAGGGTAGATACAACTGACTATAATTATTTTAGCCAGTGAATGGTGGGTAATCTGGATTACATGCATACAGTCCTTCATTTATACCATGGAAACTACATAAAACTTGTTAGTAGTGTTGAAATGATTATCCGACTAGTTAAATTAGTCGATCCCGGAATCTGCTAGTCGATTAGTCGGGAAAAACCACCACCTCTAGGCTATCACAACAACAGCGCTGTTGCAAGGCCATATTATTATGGAACTGTAGCAGTTAACACATATTAACTTGTTAACACGTTGAGTGCCAGCTCCTATTCAATTACATGCAAAAAGTACGAGATAACTCATAGCTGGCACTCAACGTGTTAAAGCCTTTTTGTATTGTTTGTTTGATGATAGGATAGGATAATTTATTTACAATACCATGAATAATACAATGGCAGTAACAAATAATAAGGTAATGTTGGGGGTTAGCCTCGCCCTATCGGGCTGTCTTCCTGTTACCCCCTAAAACAAGTATCACTATAAATAATTGAATAGATGGCTTGTATTTCATATCCACGCACACATATAGACTATAATCATATATTATAATCATGGCACTGGCAGAGCAGAACATTTTCCCCAAAAAAAAACAACATTGCTGCACCTGTTCACATAGTTGTTCCGTTGCACTTTCGGTTTTCGGAATCAAATTATGGAGCATTCACTAGCATGTCACCGCCGACAATCGCGTCTTGTTTTCGCTTGAACATTCAAAAGCGGAAATTTGGATACTAAAACTATGATACCACACAGCCAATTTTATACCTATTGGCATAATAAGAAATGGGAAATTTCAGGAGGGGTCAGACTAATCGACTAGTATTCGATTACCTCTGTCGACTAGTCGATGGCTGATAATCCCTAACCGTTTCAACACTACAGTAATGCCCTAAATAATCGACTCCTTAACCACAGCATAATTATGGCTTGTTGCCATTCATCGGAAAGCTCTCAGTGAGAGCTTTCCGATGAATGGCAACAAGCCATATTTCCGACTAAATCCGTGAAAAATCACCCATAATTCTTCTGTGGTTAAGGAGTCGATTATTTAGGGCATTATTGTACTTGTTGGGAGGAGATACACTCTTTAATTATTGCCTATAAATGCCACTCAACAACATTGACATTTCCAAAGGAAGCATATAATAATTGATTTTTCTTTTACAGAGGAACTACTATTTGTCTCTAATAGAGAGATGGATAAATATTAGCCTCGATGAAATAGACAGTATAAATTGTAAGTATAAAAACTAAATTCTTTATGGCTTGGTATAAACATTACTGTCTTTTATACACTTAATTATTTCATGACTGGAGCTTCTTGAAATTTATGAAAATCCTGTGCCAATGCATTCTCTTATATATGCGAGTCGACCATAGGTCGCCTCGTATATATAAGAGAATGCATTGGCCTAACAATTTTATATCATGTTTTGTCAATTTTTCTTACATTCTGAAACAATTTTTATCATTTTTCATACATTCTTTAACAATTGTTATCATTTTTTTTTTTTTTTCCTTACATTATATAACAATTTTTATTGTTGTTTCTTATATTCTTTAACAATTTCATCATTTTTTATAATTTTTTTCTTACGTTCTTTATCAATTTTTTATCATTATTTCTTACATTCTTTAACAATATTTTATTATTTTTTAAATTTTTCTGACATTTTTTAACATTATAAAAAGTAATATAAAATTTGTTAGGCCAATGCATTCTCTTATATATGCGAGGCAACCTATGTTCGACTCGCATATATAAGAGAATGCATTGGGACAGGGTTTTTACAAAAATTCAGAAGTTCCCTCATGAAAGGGTTAATTCACAGCTTATGTCAGAGCCATAAGTATGCCTTTATTACTTGCGTTGAATAAGGATATAAAGTCCTCAAAATTTGCCATGGCAATAAGCATTGTGGCAACATGTGGAATTTAAAATGCCATGGCATTAAATTCGCTGGTGGTAATTTTTCCTAATTTCGAGGGCTGGATATATATATATGTTACAGTCAATATGTCAAATCAGTCATTTGGCCAAATGCCTAAAATTTTCAGTCATTTGGTGAAATGCCTGTGACCGCCAGTCATTTGGCCAATTGCCTAAAATTTTCAGTCAATTGGCCAGATGACTTAAATTCACTGCCCTGAATTTGACAGTTTGCCTAAATGGGAATTTTATTTGTAATCAATATGTCAAATTGGCCAAATGACTGAAAATCACTGACTTGAATTTGACAGTTTGCCTTATTGGGAATTTTATTTTTAGTCAATATGTCAAATTATGTATTTGAGCTGTCAATTAAATACAGTTCAGTCATTGTTGTGTTGTTAACTTGTTATGCTTATGGGTTTGTCAAAACACTTACATATAACACTAGTTAGTTGTTAGTGAGTTTTGTAACTGCATGTTATTACAACACATCATATAAACAGAATATCGTATAAATTTACTTCCAGTATCAGTTGTCAGTATGGAGTTTCCGTAAAAGATACGTTCAAAAATGAGTTATACATGTATATATATAAAAAATGAGCTATATAAGAAATAAGATTCTCTGAAAAAGTTACTTATACCAAAACCAGATTACTTTTCGTTGATAGATGAACTGAAATAAATAAGTGGACAATCATCTAAGTCGCACCATGCGTATTATCTTCGGTCCAAGTATGAGATTCTTCAATGTGGTGATGTTGAAAGTTGATGTTGTAAGTTGGTAAGACGTCGCAAAACCAACGATGACCCAATACAGTATTTCGTGACCATCGAAGAGACATTTGATGATAATAAACATAAATAAATATGAAATATCGTTCAGTCATTTGGCCAAATGACTGGTGGTCAATTTCAGTCATCTGGCCAAATGACTGAAAATTTTAGGCAATTGGCCAAATGACTGGCGGTCACAGGCATTTCACCAAATGACTGAAAATTTTAGGCATTTGGCCAAATGACTGATTTGACATATTGACTGTAACATATACACACCGTTTGTGTACCATCAATTACTAACCCCCAATAAAAATAAACAGCCATGTATTAAATTATTTTTGTTAGTTTTGAACAGAATGGATTTGGAAGTTGCGACAAGGCAAGCTGGTAAAGACAACACAGTAATTTTGTCGCATCTAATAAACCTCCATGACATAAGCCTATTAGGATATAGAACATGCACATCTGGCATAGCAAGAATCTCGCTAGCGAGACTTACGCATGTAAAATGCCTATTTACTTCCAAGTTAAAGAACATCAAATTTCTGAAATAAATATTGTTTAAATATTACCTGTTTCCCCAAACAGTTTAAGGCCTCAAATCTGGAGACTCACCGGCGAAATGGGAGATTATACCTGTTGACCACCCGAGGCAGCCCAAGAATGAATTTAGTGACGCTATCCCGCACAGCAGTCTAGCATCACCAAATTCACCCTCTGGGAACCTCATTCTGCTTGGGATTTAACTGCTATGGGAGACCTGGGGTCAGATTGAATTTACCCAGTTGAAGATGGTGAGGTTCACCCATTAGTCACCTCAATTATGCAATTTATCTTCTGCAAATTAGGGGATATAGAAACTGAACAGAACTTAAAAAGTAACTAAAAACAATGTTAATTTAAGACTATTGATACCTCCCAGAAGATTGGGCCTAAGCAGAATGAGGTCCCCATTTGGTGAATTTGGTGATGCTAGCTTCAATAAATTCACCCTCAGGGTACCTCATGCTGCAAATGACACGCTATTACAAGGCTTGGTTTCGGGCAATTATTTCAAACTTATGAATACACATTGGATTTTGTTTCTCACATTCAAAAATAATTGATGCAATTTTAATTCCAGCTGAAATTAGTATGTTAGCTAACATGGAGAAATTAACACTCGATCCAATCAAGGATACCAACAGGAATCCTAAGAAACAAAGTGTGAGTATATAACATTCATTAACCCTTTCATTGCCAGGGGCCGATCTCATCGACCCTAATTTACGGTCTGTAAAATCGTCCTTAAAAAATTTTTTTTTTTTTTTTTTTTAGATTTATAGCGAATTTAAAAACAAACTGGATAAAACCTTAGGGGCATGTTATAACTCAAAACTATCACCAAGTATTCATAGTAATAATTTTGATGCCCATGAAAAACGAAAAATTCCCTGGCACTAAACCTACAAAATAAGTCTGTTAAAGAATATTTGAACAAATTATTAAAACTGTAAAAAATAATAACAAATGATGACAAATTGTTAGGCCAATGCATTCTCTTATATATGCGAGGCGACCTATGGTCGACTCACATATATAAGAGATTGCATTGGCACAGGGTATATGGGTTGATAGAAAAATCGGACCTGGCACTGAAAGGGTTAAGTATATAAAACTCATTCTCCTTTTTATTTGCAATTAGAAATAAAAGGTCGCTTCCTGTTTCACATGTGTTAACCCTATATTGGTTAACCCTTTATAATACTCTAAATACTCATTGATGCAGCCCTGGTAAAGGTACTCAATCTGATTGGATGGTCCCCATATCATCAGATTCCAACAACAACAATTTTTTTGAAATGCCACTTCAGTTATCAGAATCGATTAATTGCCCAAAAATAATGCTAACCACAGTCAAATATAATAAAAATTTCCCAATACCTGTTATTTATCAACATTTTGTTCAACGAAATTTTGCCGGTTTGTCAAATATCTGACACAAAAAAGCCACTTGATTTTAGAGTTATATATCTTCATTCGCAATTTGGTCTGAGACAATCTTCTCGTTGATTTTTACTAGGCCACTAAATATTCCAGGTGGTGAAAAATAATATATTTAAAATATCGATATCTGATCACTCTGAGCTTTGATGGGTGGGTTCCTCGACTTGAATCAAATATTTTTTACCCCCGAAGCCAAATAAATAGTAATTGAGGGGCGCTTAATCAGATTGACTACCTTTAATTATATACGTAATATATACTGTCAACACCATTATCTGTATTTTGGGCACATGTGCATATAAGGATATTTTGACTCGAACAATGCATTCATATCGTTGTGCCCAGAAGAAAAACAGTAACTCTATTGCTGTAGTCCAAAAGGCTGACGTGTGACGATTCATTGTGACAGAAATCCTCGGGTATGCAAATGAGCAGCATGCCTCTACCGACAAGGTAATGAATTACGTGGGGTTCATAAGCACTATTCAAATGTTTGTGGGCGGATGTGGAAGCGAACTATTTCTCTGTTTGGGGTCTCTGTTTGGGGTCTCTGTGGGAGCCCATTGTGCATACATTAGGAGCATGTACATTCTAGATTACAAATCTCAACTTGTGGTATAAAGTGCCCATTTTGAAAAATAAAAGGTCAAGGAAGAACAAAGGTGCTGGGTTTTAATTACGGTAATTGGTTACTAGTATCAAACTTGTGTTAACCCTTTCAGTGCCAGGGGCCGACCTTATCGGCCCTAATTTACCGTCTGTAAATCGAGCCTAAAAAGTTTTTTTTGGGTATGCTTAAGCATGCTATAGCAAATTTAAAAACAAACTGGATAAAACCTTAGGAGCATGTTATAACTCAAAACTATCACCAAGTATTCATAGTAATAATTTTGATGCCCATGAAAAACATAAGATTCGCTGGCACTAAACCTACAAAATAAGTCTGTTAAAGAATATAAGAAAAAATTATTAAAATTGTAAAAAATTGTAAAAAATAATAACAAATGATGAAAAATTGTTAGGCCAATGCATTTTCTTATATATGCGAGTCGACCTATGGTCGACTTGCATATATAAGAGAATGCATTGGCACAGGGTATATGGGTTGATACAAAAATCGGACCTGGTACTGAAAGGGTTAAACATGTGATGTATTGCGTCTGCAGTCTCTGTAAAAAATGTGTTAGTGTTACTTTATTGAGTAATGTTTGACGAATAAAAATCAAATAGAACTATCAGCTATCACTTCAAAAACTATTTATGTTTTGTTCAACCCTTTCATTGCTAAATACACATTGATGAGGAAATGTCCAGATAATAATTTGAACAAACAACCTGAACCATACTTTAAACAAAGTAATTGACTTGAAAAACGGGGTGATACCCGGTAATGACCACGGTATTACTGGTAATATGGTATCCACAGTGGTATCGAAATGGTCACTGTGGTGGAGTTACGGTACTGTTCGGTTGTTATACCATAGTCTATTAGCGGGTCATGACACCAAAAGTTGGAAGAACATTATACGACCATGAGGATCTTGTTAAAGATACAGTAAGCGTTGGTGATGGGTATTGCTGTTAATATACTAGTAGTCATATCTGTTAAAACCGCCATAAACAAAAATAATATTATATTATAGACAAATTTTTGTTCTTATACCAATCATAATTATTGCGTAAATTGTGGCAAGTTATTGTCATGTTAGTACTCTGTGTTATGTAAACAAACACCATGTTATGTAAACAAATAGTACGCAAAGAGTATGCAATAAGCAAAACACTCAACACCGAAGAGACTGCCACTAATTGAACTTTGGTTAGAAATGCCACCAAGTTGTTTATAACATACTGGTTTATCTATCGCTAATCTTCACCTCTCAAGATTTTGGTGTTGAATGGGTCACCATGAATCAGTCTCCTAAACAATGACCACATGTTGAGTGTTTTACTTATCGCTCACTATTTACGTGCTGTATATAAACAAATGCTCGGCTTGCACAAAGTGTGTCTTGTGGAGCTCCGTGGTCCAGTGGTTAGCGCGTTGGACTTGTCTTCGCTGTCAACACAGCGAGGCGAGTTCGCGGCTGGCTGGTGGTCTGTTATGAGTTTCCACACAGCAGTGGCTTGGCCGACTTGAGCGATGTGCAATTGTTGGATTGTACACTGTTTGAATCTCGCGCCAAGTTGTGACCCTTGAGCAAGGTCGCTCGTACTGTGTCTGCTTTGCACCACCCATGCATTACAAGGGTACCTGATAATGAGCAGTGAAAGATCTTGTCAGTATGCTAGCCATATGGTATCCTCGCATACTCCCGGCTGTACCTCCCCCTGTCCCCGGGGAGCAGTAGATGGTTACTGAATGTTCAGGCTCATCAGGGTAATAATTGTAAAACTTTGAGCACTTTGGGCCTCATGGGAAAGGCGCTTTACAAATGCTATACATTATTATTATTATAATAACGCATTCATACGATCATTATATACTATATTACATTCATACGATCATTATATACTATATTACATTCATACGATCATTATATACTATATTACATTCATACGATCAGTATATACTATATTACATTCATACGATCATTATATACTATATTACATTCATACGATCATTATATACTATATTACATTCATACGATCATTATATACTATATTACATTCATACGATCATTATATACTATATTACATTCATATGATCATTATATACTATATTACATTCATACGATCATTATATACTATATTACATTCATACGATCATTATATACTATATTACATTCATACAATCATTATATACTATATTATATATATTACATTCATACGATCATTATATACTATATTACATTCATACGATCATTACATACTATATTACATTCATACGATCATTATATACTATATTACATTCATACGATCATTATATACTATATTACATTCATACGATCATTATATACTATATTACATTCATACGATCATTATATACTATATTACATTCATACGATCATTATATACTATATTACATTCATACGATCATTATATACTATATTACATTCATACGATCATTATATACTATATTACATTCTTACGATCATTATATACTATATTACATTCATACGATCATTATATACTATATTACATTCATACGATCATTATATACTATATTACATTCATACGATCATTATATACTATATTACATTCATACGATCATTATATACTATATTACATTCATACGATCATTATATACTATATTACATTCATACGATCATTTTATACTATATTACATTCATACGATCATTATATACTATATTACATTCATACGATCATTATATACTATATTACATTCATACGATCATTATATACTATATTACATTCATACGATCATTATATACTATATTACATTCATACGATCATTATATACTATATTACATTCATACGATCATTATATACTATATTACATTCATACGATCATTATATACTATATTACATTCATACGATCATTATATACTATATAACATTCATACGATCATTATATACTATATTACATTCATACGATCATTATATACTATATTACATTCATACGATCATTATATACTATATTACATTCATACGATCATTATATACTATATTACATTCATACGATCATTATATACTATATTACATTCATACGATCATTATATACTATATTACATTCATACGATCATTATATACTATATTGCATTCATACGATCATTATATACTATATTACATTCATACGATCATTATATACTATATTACATTCATACGATCATTATATACTATATTACATTCATACGATCATTATATACTATATTACATTCATACGATCATTATCTCATATATATTTTGAAGACCTCTGTCTGTATGTATGTTTGTTTGTTTGTTTGTTTGTTTGTCTGTCTGTCTGTCATTTATACAAATCTACGATTCTCGACCGATCGGGACGAAACTTGGTACGTGTTTGTAGTTTGACCAGGCGGTGAACGTTGTCGTATTGGCGAGCCCGTGCGGCGCCCGCTTCGCGCATGCGCAGACGAGATCTCGGAAACGGGAGGAGCTATCGACTTGAAATTTGCTATGTGAATGTATCTTGCCCCGGATACGAATTTTATCGGGTCGCCGAGCCCGTGCGACGCCAGCTTCGCGCATGCGCAGACCAGATCTCGGAAACGGGTGGAGCTATCGACTTGAAATTTGGGGCTGGGTAGAGCTATCGACTTGAAATTTGGTTTTTGAATAGCCCGGACAACGTCGGGCTCATCGGCTAGTATACTATATTACATTCATACGATCATTATATACTATATTACATTCATACGATCATTATATACTATATTACATTCATACGATCATTATATACTATATTACATTCTTGGGGAAATTTTACTGTTTGTTATATGCTCATACAGTAATGCCCTAATTAATCGACTCCTTTAACCACAGCAGAATTATGGGTAACTTTTCAGGATTTAGTTGGAAATATGACTTGTTGCCATTCATCGGAAAGCTCTCGCCGAGAGCTTTCCAATGAATGGCAACAAGCCATATTTCCGACTAAATCCTGAAAAGTTACCCATAATTCTGCTGTGGTTAAAGGAGTCGATTAATTAGGGCATTACTGTATTTCATGGCCATCCCTGCATATAAATAATAAATCATTCCAATGTATATATTTATAACTGAGTGGCAGAATCCATTTAGTATTTAAAGGGTTAATAGTGTAACTAATGTTTTGTTATCGTTTACAGAATTTCCATCCATTCATTTTAACCAAAGACATTCTACAGAAGCAAGTTTATGGAGCTGGTTATCCGAGCTTGCCAACGATGACCATAGAAGAATTTTGTCAACAGAAGATTGATGAAGGAGTCTTAAATCTTCCAAGGTAGATTAACAAGCCTTGAAATAGGGTGTCTGTCATTTACAGAATGAGGTCCCCAGAGGGTGAATTTAGTGATGCTACCCCGCATAGCCAGGGTAGCACTAAATTCACCCTCTGGGAACCTCATTCTGCAAATGACAGGCACACTATTTCAAGGCTTGTTTACCAGTCTGAACAAATAATCCAAGGTAGATTAATTAAACCATCTCCTCCATGGAGATCAATCAATAATTATTAATAATAATAATAATAATATTTATATAGCGCCTATCCCCCGCAAGGGGCCCTAAGCGCTTTACACATTATATAAATACACAAGAAATGCACATGGAAAATAATCAATAGATATGTGGAATTATATATAATCAGATTTTGTTAGTTTTCTTTGTGTCGGGGTAGCGTCGTCGGAATATGTGAGTTTTTAAAGCAGATCGAAAATCGGTTAGCAAGCAAGATTGTCGCATTTCATTTGGTAGAGAGTTCCAAATGTCGGGACAGGCTACAGAGAAAGCTCTGTCGCCGACGGTCAAAAGATTTGCACCTTGAGGGCAGAGAAGGGACGATTGACCAGAACGAAGTGTTCGCCTGGGAGTGTATGGATATATCAGACTGTTAATATATTCGGGAAGGGATTCAGAGACAAACATCCGACGGAAACCAAATGTTGCTATTTTGAATTGTATTAGCACTTATATTCATCCAAGTGTTCATCAAGTCTGAGTTTAGTGTGTCTGTCATTTGCAGAATGAGGTCCCCAGAGGGTGAATTTAGTGACGCTATCCCACATAGTGGGATAGCAACGATCACCAAATTCACCCTCCGGGGATCTCCTTCTGCATGGCCTCATCTGCTATGGGAGATATAGACTCAGGTTGAGGTTCCCAAATGGTGAATATTGTGATGTACACCCATTGGGAACTGCGATTATGCAATGTGTCATCTGCCATTTGCACCAGCGTTCCGTGTTAGTCTATTCCTGATATGGTAGCAATAAAGAGCGTTTATCTGACTTCTGGCGAAAAGTTGAAAACGGCTTAAAAATTGCGGTGACTTTGGCAAGTGTTTTTCAGAGCATATGATGCCGGTATATCAGTAGTTCATTTATTTATCGACCTATCGTATCCGTCGCTCCAAATTACGTAGAAACAAATTTGGGGGATTCGAATGAGCCATGTCCATTTAAATTTCAGCGAAAGTTTGATAAATAAAGCTATGGATCCTGATTTGAAGAAAAAGGAGGAGGAGGATTATGAAGTGTCAAAAGAGAAAGATGTCGAAGATGATGATCCCGAGGCTCTGGCAAAGAAGCGAGAATTTGATGATTGGAAAGACGGTAAGAATACACATCTTTAGGATCACATGTTATAATGGACCCACCATGCAATCACCTCATTGTGGTTCGGAAGAAAATCCGGTTCACGGTTGTTTTTCATCTGTGAAGAAAATCCGGATCACGGTTGTTTTTCGTCTGTTCCTGGTACGCATTTTTAGTCGAAGTTTGCATGCTCGGAAATCATTTTAAAAAATGGACAATATATCCATGTAATATGTTATTTCTTTTTTTCAACTAATGGATGGGATATTTCTTCATAAATTTATCAATAAATATAAACCCTTAGGTCCTGATTTCTTATGAGAAAACCTGATGCGAAGAAGCAAACAATTAAAAATAACACAAAATCTCATTGGAAAGTGAAACTAAACGTCATTATTTCTATTGGCCGATGTCTCCGTAGACTTTTCTATTTACTATTATCGTAAAAAAATTATCATTTGAAGCACAATATAATTGTTTTTCGGATATAATTGAAGTTGACAAAGCTGTAATCCGGTTGAGAGTTGACCTGACAACCACTCGAATGTCCTTTCTGGAACTATACAAGATAGATCCAAATGATATCTAGTTGTATCTTCGGTCATTTTAGTAAATTTTTCTTGGCATTTTCACACGCACATTAATCCCCTTGTTATGTCAGTTCCCATTCAATAACTTGTACCTATATAGTGACATGATGCTCAATGTATTTTGCATATGTCTTAATATGTTTGTACTATTGGTTGAAGATTTGCATCTCTCTCTCTCTCTCTCTCTCTCTCTCTCTCTCACACTCTCTCTCTCTCTCTCTTTAAGAAGTGTGTCGTGAAGCAGATGTCCCATGCATGTTTTGGAAGTTCAAAAGTCCCCTTGTATAATTGGAGGTAATGTGAGGGCTCTTTGAATAATAATGGCATGTGATTTCAGTATTTTTAACAGACTGACCACTTTCTTTCATCGCAGCTCAGATTTGGAGAACCTCAGTTGCTTATATGCCTCTTGACAACAGTGAGCCAGATGCTTTAGAGAGAAAGAGAGGCGAATCATCCATTGTATTAATTTGTGGTGGTCCTTTAGAGAAACCAAAACAACCATAATCAAACCAGGTTCCCCCGTATATGCTGCATGAGAGGTCCCCTTAAAATTGTGAACAGAACACTAAAATGAAGAATAAGAAATAAGAAAACAATAACATGATTTTACCAGGTTTATATTGTACTAGCTGAATCAGGCTCCCGGCTCCCTTTATTCATTATCATCGGTGGGGCCTGCAGCCCAATTTGTGCATTATGGTCCTGAGGTGGCCCCTTTGTGTGCTTTGCACACATTTTTATCATTTTAGCTGTTTGATTTAAAAAATAATTTTTTTTTTTTTTATAGATGTGCCCTAACTAAATGTGCATTCTTTCTTGCAGATCATCGTAGAGGATGGGGTAACAGACAGAATATGGGATGAATCATCTTCATGTTGTCCAAGAACAAACCTCAACTTGAATCAGCCACTTCATTTTATGAGCATGGATAATATATCAATCGAACAAACATTAAATTTTATATGGGGCCAATTTGAGCAGCATACTAACGTGAGCAGAGGACAATCATCACCTTGTCTGAAAAGAACTACAGTTACCCCTTGCATTACAAGTATACATTGGAATGGTCTATGTGTGTTCCTATGTTCATATTCAGTCATGTGGATGGAACATTCAGATAATAAGTTCAACAAGGCCATGCAATGTAATTTCCCATTTCTCAGGCCTGTGTGCACGGTCCCGAAAACCAGCATTTGCAACCTTTTATACACGCTCAATCTGTCGGGGAAAAGTTTTAATCGGCACCTTTTCATACAAACATGCGCTTAATTGAGATTGAACAGACCCGCTCCCCAGTTCAAATTTCCGATTCATTACTTTAATGGGTTAACTGTTCAAACATTTGTTAAACAAATGATTAATACCTGAATTGCTACAGGCCTGAGTATATGATGCCTGTCATTTGCAGAATGAGGTCCCCAGAGGGTGAATTTAGTGACACTATCCTTCACAGCGGGCTAACATCACTAAATTCACCCTCTTGGGACCTCATTCTGCATGGCCTCATCTTCTATGGGAGACATAGACTCAGATTGAAGTTCCCAAATGGTGAATATTGTGATGTACACCCATTGGGAACCTCGATTATGCAACGTGTCGTCTGACAATTGGGGATATAAAGAAACTAAACTAAAAAAGAAATAGACTCTATGTGAAGTTTCTATAGAAATTTAATAATAAAGAAACTTTCCAGAGAAGATGAGACTAAGCAGGAGGGTGAATTTAGTGATTCTAGCCACTAAAGTCACCCTCTGGAGACCTCATTCTGCAAATGACAGGCACACTATTTGCAGGCCTAGATTGTGACTGTAATCTCAGTGAAAAAACTGTAGATTTTTGATGAACTAAATCACATGAAATCTATTGTATAACCTTTTATGGACATCTTTTGGGGAAATAATGGCCACAGGCAACTAAAATTAGACCCGGAGTATAATTAGCCGATGCGGAGGCAGAATGCTTCATTGGCATATGCCTCAGAAATAAATAATAAGTTATTAATACTTGTGTGTCCACATGCTTTTCAAAATGTTTTGGCCTGAGAAATAGGAAATTGAATTTGCCTGCCCCAAACAGAACTTATTATCTGAACATTCCCAAAGTGAACTACTCGTCAGGGAGTATTTATTCAGCAAAGGGTTCAATGGCCTTGATTACAGTAATGCCATAAATAATCGACTCCTTAACCACAGCAGAATTATGGGTAACTTTTCAGGATTTAGTCGGAAATATGGCTTGTTGCCATTCATCGGAAAGCTCTCACCGAGAGCTTTCTGATGAATGGCAACAAGCCATATTTCCGACTAAATCCTGAAAAGTTACCCATAATCATGCTGTGGTTAAAGAGTCGATTATTTAGGGCATTACTGTATGATGATCCCTGATTTACCAGCATTAGTTGATTGCTGGATAGTATTGTAAAATAGTTGCAATTTAATATATCTGATCTCCATACAGGACATCTTGACCTTTAACTCTTTAACACCTAGTGACGTGATTTAATGCGTCTGTTGAATTAATACCTGTGATGTTGCCCTGGCGACCACCTGATTTAGTGTAAAAATACCAGTTATTTATGAATATTTATAAACGTTTCTATAATCTGCCAGTCTGCAAAAAAATGGTTTACTATAGAAACATGACTAAAAGATGCATAATCAGAATTAACGCTCGCAAATTACTATTTCCTTGGCTTCGCGGGTAAAAACTATTTGATTCGAGTCGAGTGACCACCCATCAAAGCTCAGATTGGTCAGATATCGATTTTTAAAGTCTATTATTTTTCACCACCGATATAATCAATAGTGGCCCAGTAAACAGTCAACGAGAAGACGGTCTTGGACCAAATTGTAATTGAAGATGGATAACTCTAAAATCAAGTGACTTTTTTGTGTCAGATATTTGACAAACCAGCAAAATTTTGATAAATAACAGGTTTTGGGCAATTTTATACTATAGTTGACTGTCGTTAGCATTATTTTTCGGCAATAAATCGATTATGATAACTGAAGCGGCATTTCAAAACATGTTGTTGTTGGAATTTGATGATATGGGGACCATCAAATCGGATTGAGTACCTTTAAAATATAGTGAGGCATTAAAGTGATGTATAAGGCACAAAAACTTGAGTAAACATGTTTGTTATCACCAAAATAGCCAAGTTATCCCCCAGTAAACTATCAAAAGATGGGAAAATCCAGGTATAAAATTGGCAGATGCACATGTTCAGAGCTGAACGTAAATGCCCGTAATTCGTAATTGTCCCACTCTGCACCTCACACATACCTCCCAAATGTTTGTCAAAACTTGGTTGCAGGCGACCGATTTAAGAATTTGACATGAATTGTTTTAATTGACTCGTTCACTGCCGACTCCAATTTAATTACATGCAAAAAGTATGAGATTACTTGTAGTTGGCAGTGAACGTGTTAAAGCATTTGGGAATTTATATACACTTCCTAACTCTTCACCAGGCAGTAGAGTGGTGACGTCATATCATGTCATCAGGTGTTAGCGGTATTGGTTATTAAATGCTACTGAGTTGAAGGGACTTAAGGACCTCACAGGGGTACAAGTGAAAAATCATAAATAAATAGGGACTCGAGGGTCTCACAGGGGTACATGTGAAAAATCATAAATAAATAGGGACTCGAGGGTCTCACAGGGGTACATGTGAAAAATCATAAATAAATAGGGACCCGAGGGTCTCACAGGGGTACATGTGAAAAATCTTAAATAAATAGGGACTCGAGGGTCTCACAGGGGTACATGTGAAAAATCATAAATAAATAGGGACCCGAGGGTCTCACAGGGGTACATGTGAAAAATCATAAATAAATAGGGACTCGAGGGTCTCACAGGGGTACATGTGAAAAATCATAAATAAATAGGGACTCGAGGGTCTCACAGGGGTACATGTGAAAAATCATAAATAAATAGGGACTCGAGGGTCTCACAGGGGTACATGTGAAAAATCATAAATAAATAGGGACCCGAGGGTCTCACAGGGGTACATGTGAAAAATCATAAATAAATAGGGACTCGAGGGTCTCACAGGGGTACATGTTAAAAATCATAAATTAATGCACACGGTAAAGCCATCCGTATTAAGAAAAACATGAGAAAATACATGGATTTTAGGTTCTTATTTTTATTTGCATGTTGAAACCATTGTTATTTAACCCTTTCTGTACTAAATGGATTCTCCCAGTCAGTTAAAAAAGTGTACATCGGAATGGTCTATTATTCATTTGGAGGGATGTTAAGGAGCAGCTGACAGATAAAATAAAATTGCAGAAGGAGCCCTATTTATGGAGGGAAATGTTTTGATAGTAAGTTCAACAAACAACCTACATGTATGTTGAACTTATTATCTGAACATTTCCTATGTGATAACTACTCATTAATGAGTATTTAGTATATATCGGGTTAACCACAATTCCTGAGTTTAGTGTGCCTGTCATTTGCAGAATGAGGTCCCCAGAGGGTGAATTTAGTGACACTATCCTGCATAGCATGCTAGCATCACCAAATTCACGCTCTGAGGCCCTCATTAAGCATGGCCTCATCTGCTATGAGAAACATAGACTCAGATTGAAGTTCCCAAATGGTGAATATTGTGATGTACACCCATTGGGAACCTCGATTATGCAATCTGTCGGATATAGAGAATGTAAACAAAAATAAAAATAGAATCTATGTGAAGAAGTTTCTATAGAAATTTGATTATAAAGAAACTTTCCAGAGAAGAAGATGCCTAAGCAGAATGAGGTCCATAGAGGGTGAATTTAGTGATAATAGCTCGCTATGCAGGATAGCATCACGAAATTCACCCTCTGGGGACCTCATTCTTCAAATGACAGGCACACTAAACTCAGACTTGAATCAATCAACATGTAATAGTTTGTCCACCGCATCAAGAAAGGGTTAAATACTAACTGTTACAGTTTTGTCTACAAACATCACCGATGGCAATTGTGATTCAAATATTTAGTAGAAAAATTCGGTTTCTAATGTTTCCATTGTTCATATACTCATCTTATATGAAAACACCAGCGCTCTTCCCAGTAAGCACAGTGAAAGCTCTTCCCAGTAAACACAGTGAAAGCTCTTCCCAGTAAACACAGTGAAAGCTCTTCCCAGTAAACACAGTGAAAGCTCTTCCCAGTAAACACAGTGAAAGCTCTTCACAGTAAAAACAGCAATTTATTGTAACAGTTTATTTTTACATAACAATTATTTAAAACACACAACATCTCGGTATTGATAATAGAATCAAGAAGAAAGTACATGTATACCTATCCATTTAATGTTATTTCACATGTCCCTCTTTCTAGGTCCTTGAATCCCTTTTAATGAACTGACGAACCTTATCATTTTATATAAACTGATAATATACCGAAGAAACTTATGGCTAATGTTGCCCTAAGACAAGATTTCTTAATACCCATATGATGGAGAAAAGTTAGAGAGATTTGCCCTTATTGTAATTTGTGGAGTCTTGTGCACTTCCATGCTGTATGATTTTAAAACTGCACAAAGACTAATCTTACATGATTATATATTTTTTTGTATCCTGTACGTATACATCAGCAAGAAAGATTTCAGATTGAATAGCATTCAGAATGAAGAATCTCTCAGGAATAAGTCAGGTGTATGCATGTATATCAATAATCAGAATCGGCTGATATTATCCCATCAGTTAGTAATCGTAAATCGAGGTTGAACATCAGCTTTTAACAATTGTCAAAAAAAAGATCAGTTATATTTCAAATAGTCACCCATGGTTATGGTCGAGTTGTTTGAGTATGTCAATGCACAAACGATATGGAGTCAAATATGTAATCATTGGTTCGTAGGGACATACAATAATGCTCCAAATAATGGACTCCTTAACCACACCAGAATTATGTGTAACTTTTCAGGATTTAGTCGGAAATATGGCTTGTTGCATTCATCGGAAAGCTCTCATCCGATGAATGGCAACAAGCCATATTTCCAACTAAATCCTGAAAATTACCCATAATTATGCTGTGGTTAAGGAGTCGATTATTTAGGCGTTACTATAGTTAAAGGGCCTCTGTTGTAAGGGGCTGTATATCAAATTGACCATCGTCCAATTGTCCCTCCAGATAATCATTGATTGCTTTTTCATTCTTGACTCATCACTATGTACATGCAGAATTAGTTATTACCATGTTGTAAGGTACATGCACTACCACAGTCTCTGCATATTGTTCCAGGTCAGTTGAAAAACAAAATACTCAGTCCTTCTTTGCATCTCCACTTTCCATTTCTACTGGAGACAACTTTTATAAGGTCCTTTTACCACAATCCCTATCTCGGATCAGTGACGTACGTGCAGATTCACATACATTTAGTCTGCATCCTTAACACTTTCATGGCATTGGTGCAGCATTAAAGATCCTGTGCCAGTGCATTCTCTTATATATGCGAGTCTCCCATAGGGAGCCTTGCATATATAAGATAATACACTGTCTTTCAAGTTCAAGGTAAATATTGTTAGGCCAATATATTCTCATATATATGGGAGGCTCCCTATAGGAGACTCGCATATATATATATATATGAGATTGCTATGGCACAGGGTTCTCAAAAAAATTCTGGAAGCTCCAGTCGTGGAAGGGTTAACTCTTTTAATAGTGAATGGATTCTCCCATTCAGTTTTAAAAGTATACATTGGAATGGTTTCTTATTCCTTTGAAGGGGTGTTTTGATAATTCAAGTACTAAAGACACAGGATTCCTATTCAGTCAGTTGAAGGGAATGTTCAGAAAATAAGTTTCAAAAATGGCCTATAGCCTTTTGCTGAACTTATTATATGAACATCCCAAGCCTTAAAATGGTGTGTCTGTCATTTGCAGAGGGTGAATTTAGTGGTGTGTGTGTTCAGGATAGCATCACCAAATTCACACTCTGTGGACCTCATTCTGCTTAGCCCTCATCTTCTGGGAAGTATCGATAGTCTCAAAATAACATTGTTTTTAGTTATGTCTGTTCAGTTTCTATATCCCCTAATTTGCAAAAGATAAAATGCATTTTAATCGAGGTGACTAATGGGTGAACATTACCAACTTCAAGCAATCCGATCCTAGGTGTCTCATAACAGTTGAGGCCTAATTAGCAGAATGAGGTTCCCAGAGGGTGAATTTGGTGATGCTATCCCACTGTGTGTTAGCGTTACCAAATACACCCTAAGGGGACCTCATTCTGCAAATGATAGACACTCTTTCAAGGCTGAATAATTCATCAGAATTTAGTCAACAAAGTATTAATCCAGGTCACAGTTATTGGATAACCCTTTCTATACTAAATGGATTCTCCCACTCAGTTATAATAGCATGCATTGGAATGGTCTATTTTTCATTTGTAGGGTTGTTAAGGATAAATCAGCAAATGACAGTAGACCAAAAACAATTACAAGTGCAGAAGGATTCATAGATAGATAGATTCTTTATTAGCAGAATGAATGTCATAATAATATTATACAATGATCGGAAATAATAATAATAATAAATGCTTCAGGACCTCCGACCTATCCTAATAGTTTCGCAGATTGTACAGTGACGACACATTTTTCCCGATGTGTACATAAGCCAGAGATAGGCTGTCCTACTGTACACTCCTCACATTCTTTGGTGGTTTGTTTGTTAAACTTAATATTTGAACATTTCCCACCAATGAATATGAATCATTCTGCTCTTGAATTATCTGTTTTTCTCTATGTTGGTTTGTTGAACTTATCATCTGAACATTTCCTATGGGATAACTACTCGTCAACGAGTATTTAAGTATAGAAAGGGTGAAGCGAATAGCATTCCAATGCAAACGTATCCATCTTTTCATTGTTAAGAGACCACTTCCATGATGATTTTCTTACCTTTTATAGCATTTGCATATGAAATACAAGAGTTTTGGGGGTTTATTGGTGACTTATCTTACACACACCAAATTTTTCTTATGTTTGATATTCATTCATGCGTGAATTGATGAAGAATAGTGCTATTTTGTTGCAACCAGATTTACAATTATTGTACTTATATAAATTGTTTTATGAGCTGTATGAATCCACAGTAAACATAGGACACTGCAGCTACAGTAATGCTCTAAATAATCGACTCCTTAACCACAGCAGAATTTTGGGTAACTTTTCAGGATTTAGTCGGAAATATGGCTTGTTGCCATTTATCTGAAAGCTCTCAGTGAGAGCTTTCCTCATGAATGGCAACAAGCCATATTTCCGACTAAATCCTGAAAAGTTACCCATAATTCTGCTGTGGTTAAGGAGTGGGATATTTAGGGCATTACTGCATACAAATTATATGAATGTGGCATTCCAGCCCAGTTTCAAAATAGTTGGTTACATCCACTCAGTAAGAGAACTTAAGAGAACAGAATATAATATGTATGATGGCATATTGCACCTCTTTAATTATCGGTTCCTGTTGACCGTCAAAACCAGTGGCATTAACAGGGACCCAAGACCTTCAAAGTGGGTTCATGTGAACAAGATAAAGTTTATAAAACAACTATCATCAACATTCAAGCCTTGAAATAGTGTGTCTGTCATTTGCAGAATGAGGTCCACAGAGGGTGAATTTAGTGACCCTACCCCGCATAGTGGGCTAGCATCACCAAATTCACCCTCTGGGAACCTCATTCTGCTGAGGTGTAAGCACCTCATTCTGCAAATGACAGACACACTATTTCAAGTTTATAAAACAACTATCATCAACATTTAAAAATCGATCGACTTTATTCTAATTTACAGTATTTATTCTAATTTACTCTCCAATAACGAGATTTTGCAGATCAAAACCATTGTTATGTAATCATTACTGTTACAGTGGCATTACCAATCGATATGATACCAAAATTTAATCAAAACTTGACATTAAACATTTGAAAAGGTCAAAGCATTGAAAAATATTCTGAAAATAATATTTAGACTAAAATATTTTAACATACCTGTAATATGTGATTAGTGATGTTTGTTGACAAGTCACTAGCAGTTTTGTTTACGTAACAATGGTTTCAACACTCAGAATTTTGTTATTGAAGAACTTTCAATAATTAATATAAGAATTAATCTATTTCTTCAGATTTTTAGTGGTGATGTTTTTACAGCCTTTTATAAATTTTGCACATTTACCCGCTGTGAAGGCATTGGACCCCTTTAAATTATTTTATCCCACATTGTTAGGGTTAAGGGATTTTAGTCAGTGCAATCACCAGATATACAGTAATGCCCTAAATAATCGACTCCTTAACCACAGCAGAATTATGGGTAATTTTTCAGGATTTAGTCAGAAATATGGCTTGTTGCCATTCATCGGAAAGCTCTCAGTGAATCCATTCATTGGAAAGCTCTCACTGAGAGCTTTCCGATGAATGGCAACAAGCCATATTTCTGACTAAATCCTGAAAAATTACCCATAATTCTGCTGTGGTTAAGGAGTCGATTATTTAGGGCATTACTGTATCAGGGTGAAGAATATATACAGAACACTATGTGCTTCAGAATCTCTTTATATTTATCATAGAAGGAAATAAATGACGGTGAATGTTCTTTATTGTGACATGCTGAAGAGCAGTCTCTTTGAAAAGCCGACGAAAATCCTAACGGATGTACGTCTCTAGATCTGTGGTTTAAAATTAGTTTCTGTATTGATGGGATTCCCTCATTGGTGGTGGCCCGGAGCATGCGCGATTTCATTTGTTAATGATGTAACAGATCATTTCAAGGCAGAATCCAATCTCTATAAAAAGCCTATAACAACTACAAACACTGCTTCGTGGTTAGTTATATTTAAATTGCTTTGAGTGCAATGCTCCACATTCTCCAATGTAAACCTTGCAATTGTCAGTAAATCTGGTTGTTGGACTCTCTTGACAGAAATCCTTGATGTTCATTGTTGTATGTATAATGTATGTATGTCTGTCTTGTCTTTGATGCCGGCCAAGAAGTCGGAATTATTGATGATGAATAATTACAAAATAAATTGTTGTTATATATATATTGAAGCCGATTTTTTTTTTTTATATTCAACTTCTGACCATATTCAATTCAGCCCCGAAATGGTTATCTTGTTAATCATTTAAAGCAAAATGTCGTATTCTAACCTTTTTAAAACCCTTTCATGATGGAAGTTGTGCCGGTGCAGCATTAAAGATCCTGTGCCAGTGCATTCTGATATAGATGCAAGTCTCCCATAGGGTCACTGGTCAAGGTAAATATTGTTAGGCCAATGTATTTTCTTATATATGCGAAGCTCACTATGAGAGACTCGCATATATAAGAGAATGCCTTGGCACAAGGTTTTCGCACAAAAAAAATCAGCAAAGAAGCTCCAGTCATGGAAGTGTTATTTGATTATTGTGGCGACAGAATTATGTTCTGTGGTGATCATTAGATCAAGATTGGACCAAAGCTACATCCTTCAGCTAAATATGTGGACCAGATGGTACCCTTCTAAGTTCTTATCTATATATCTATATCTATATTTGCGAATGTCTGTCTGTCTGTCTGTCTGTCTGTCTGTCTGTGTTCTATAGAAATTCACAGGGGACCATCTAGATGATGCCAAAGGGATCTACTAGGAGTAACTTTTTACGAGAAAGATAATGGTCAGGGTTAGAATTTTCTAAAGTGACACCGTTGTTGTCAGGGGCAGAAAATGGGGAGGGGCAGAACAAAAAATTGCCGCCGATTGCCACCAAACTTATACATAATAATCCCCATGATATGAGGAATCTAATGGTGTGGTTTAAATATGGCAAAAGTCGCACCGTTCGCGTCAGGGGTGCCCGGAAGGGAGGGGGAGATTTTTTTTCTGTCGCCGATTTCCACCAAACTTATATATAATCATCCCCATGATATGAAAAAACCAACGGCGTGGTTTAAAAGTGGCGTCGTTCGAGTCAGGGATGCACGGAAGGGGAGAGCGGCACCAAAATTGAAAAACTAATTTTAGCGCCGATCTCCACCAAATTGATATATATTCTTCTTCATGATATAAGGAATCTAATTGTGCGATTTAACAACGCCAAACCCATGATATGAAAACAACAACGGTGTGGTTTAAAAGTGGCGTCGTTCGAGTCAGGGATGCACGGAAGGGGAGAGGGGCACCAAAATTGATAAACTAATTTTAGCGCCGATCTCCACCAAATTGATATATATTCTTCTTCATTATACAAGGAATCAAATTGTGCGCCTTAACAACGCCAAATTGTTGTCTTTTGGTTGAGAGATTGGGAGGGGGTGGGCACTAAATTTGATAATAATTGGTTTAGTCGCCGATTGCACCACACTTATACAAAATCATCCCCATGGTATGAGGAGTATAATGGTGTTGCTTATATCTGTCAAATGTGGCCTCATTCGAGTCAGAGTTGCATTGAAAGGGACAGTGGCACCAAAATTGATGCACAATTGTTTTGCGCCAATTTCCACCAAATTGATACACGTTCTTATCCAAGATACGAGGAATCTAATCGTGTGATTTAAAGACGCCATAGTGGTCCTGTTTGTTCGAGAGATGGGGTTGTGGACTGGCACCAAATTTGATAAAAAAATTGTGTAGTCGCCGATTATCACCAAACTTATAAACAATCATCTCCATGATATCAGGAGTATAATCATGTGGTTTAAGGATGTCATAAGTTGGGCCATTCGAGTCAGTGGTGTATAGAGATGAGAGGGACACAACAAATTATATCTATATGTTTAGTGCCGATTTCCACCAGATTGATACATATTCTTCTCTGTGATACGAGGAATCTTATCGTGTCGTTTAGATACACCAAATGTGTGCCCTGTGGGTGAGAGATATGGGGACCTTAAATTTGATATGAATTTGTAAACTCGCCAATTTTCACCAATTTCATATATATGCATCTGTAATCTCTAATGAGTCTTAGTGTGTGCAGCTTGAGACTGAAATAGGGACGGGAGGGTCACCAAGACATATACAAAATATTTTTAGTACTAATTACCATCAAATTCAGACACGTTCTTCTCAAATGATACAAGAAATCAAATCGTGCTGTCTGTTTGTCTGTCTGTCTGTCTTTCTGTCTGTCTGTGTGCGTTCTATATATAACTTCACGAGGTACAACGATATGGCACCAAGGCGTTCTAAGAGGGGTAACTGTTTACAAGGAAGATAACGGTGCGGGTAAAAAGTTTCTAAAATGACGCTGTTGGTGTCAGGGGAAGAAAAGGGGGAGGTCGGCAAAATTAAAAATATATCGTGAAATAGTTTTGTCGCCGATTTCCACAAAACGAATACATAATCACCTTCGCAATATGGCGTTGTTCGAGTCAACAATTGATTTAATAAGCTATCTTTAGCCCAGATTTCCACCAAATTGATATATTATTCTTCTCTATGATACAAGGAATATCATTGTGTGATTTAAAGACGTCAAATTGGCGAGAGATATGGGTCATAACTATTCTCAGAATTTGTTTAGTTGCTGATTACCACCAAACATAAATATAATCATCGCCAGTATATCATGCATCCTTGAGTCTAATGGGAGTGGTTTAAATATGTCAAAAGAGGCAAACGCTGGTACAAATTTATTTGGCACCAATTTCCACCGAATTCATACACGTTTTTCTCTAATGATATATCATGAATTAAATCACATTTGGTGTCGTTTGCGTCGCGGACGGCGAGCGGATATGCACTATCATTGATAAGATTGCTATTCGCCTTTATCTACATATAAGTTATATACAGTCACCCATGCCATCTCCATATCATTTTAAGTAGTTTTGGACGTTCACATTTCACAATCCCGACATATGGTGACCCACTTAAGTCACTTGAACAATTATATCTTCTTAACTGTCATATTTATATGGGAATAGCAATCAGGGCATTCACAAAATGAGCTAGCAAAAAGAGATACATAGAAGAAGCATTAAGCGTATATTTATCATTCTATGCAAACTGAGAGACCCCGAACCGTCAGAGGATTACATATATATTATAACAAAATTGAGTCTGTTCCATTCAATACAGTTTCCATAAAAAAGTTACAATTTGTCAAGAGATATGGAACGCCTGTTCAAAAATAGTCGCCACAGTGTGCAGTCAAATATAGTTTCTTCTGATATACAAGAAAATGCAGTTAGTAGCATAAGACTTTTCAGGATCCTCCCAATACTGCACATCTGACAAGGTTTTATAACAGACTCCTCGACTGACATACACAACTCAAAATCTCGCTCTGTGCCTGGCACATGTAGCTAATATTTATGCGCATCAACATTTCGTTTAAACTGAGAATATTTAGCCAATATATAGCACCATGAACAGAGGAGCAACTAGACATTTGTTTGGAAACATCTGTATCTTCATGGAGATAGCCAGGTGTCATCGAGAACTTAGTCCAACCCACTAAATTGATTGATACATCTCAATATTTGAAACCCAATTATCATCTTTTATCGAACTGATGTGTTTATGATGTATGATATTATAACGTCTAATGTATACGCAGTTGTAAATAAATACATACTTCATTATTGTTGGAACGGATTAATCGCGACAAACAGAATGACAATTGACAAGGTGAGCCACTACTTATATCCCATGACTGTAATAATAATGTTTTATGATGCTCTTTGAATATACAATTTATGAGAAAACGTATAACACTTTTAAGCAAGAGCATTCTCTATCCCCAACAAATATCCACAGCATACAGAAGGTTTCTCATCGCATTTACCTGGGCAACGCCGGGTAACCCTGCTAGTATATATATAAAAGAGTAGGATCTGTCTGTCTGTCTGTTCGGATTTTTCTCATAGGCTGCTGGTCCGATTTCAACCAAATTTGGTGTGGTGAATCGGGGTACCCTGGCAGATGTTACTATAGTGTTAGTTTTTCAAAATAAACAAAAAAGCACACAAATTTAAACTAGTTTTAACCCTTTGAGTGCCAGGGGCCGATCTCATCGGCCCTAAACCTACAAAATAAGTCTCTTAAAGAATATAAGAATAAATTATTAAAATTGTAAAAAAAAAAATGTTAGGCCAATGCATTCTCTTATATATGCGAGGCGACCTATGGTCGACTCGCATATATAAGAGAATGCATTGGCACAGGGTATATGGGTTGATACAAAAATCGACCTGGCACTCAAAGGGTTAAGGTATATCAGCTAAGAGATTTACCACAAATTATGATCGAAATATGGGCCTATTTCAGAATCAAATAAATGTGAATATTTAGGTTCAAAATGAACCTATTTGCAGACCAGATGTATGCTCTTTATATGTGTGTTTTCACTGTGGCCCGTGCCATCCAACAGAATAACAGGTATAAGTCCACTATGGGCTTGGCTTATTTCAGAATAAAATAAGTTGAGAACCTATGTGAATATTTAGGTCCACAGGGGCCTACACACAGCGGACAGAAGCCCATAACACAAAGTGGGGCCCTTTGCAGGGGCCACAGGTCCCTCCGACGCTAATTAAAGGCTCCCAAAGGGAGCCTGTTTCAGCTAGTTCTTGATAAATACAAGTCTGGATATAGTGTGTCTGTCATTTGCAGAATGAGGTCCCCAGAGGCTGAATTTTGTGACACTATATATATCCCACACAGCAGGCTAGCATCACAAAATTCATCCTCTGGGGACCGTTTTCTGCTTAGGCTTCATTTTTGGAAAGTATCTATAGTCTCAAAATACCTGTATTTGTTTTTAGTTACTTCTGTTCTGTTTCTATATTCCCTAAATTGCAGAAGATAAAATGCACACTCGAATTGACTAATGGGTGAACAACAACTTCAACTGGGGAACTTCAATCTGATTCTAGGTGTCTCATAACAGTTGAGGTCTAAGCAGAATGTGGTTCCCAGAGGATGAATTTGGTGATACTAGCCTTGCCTAGCCTAGCCATGTGGGATAGTATCACTAAATTCACCCTCTGGGTACCTTAGTCTGCAAATGACAAGACATAACTATTTTAAGACTTGGATAAATGGGCTCTCATTTTTAGTCGAGTTTTTTTTCCAAAACTCGACTTATAGTTTGATGAGGGACGGTGGGCGGCGGATGGGCGGGCGGGCGGCGTGTTTTGCTTATAACTCAACCGTTTATTGACGGATTAAAAAATTTGGTGTGTGAGTACATATCCATGCTCGTAAGCTGCAGACAAAAAATCGGGTTCGTCCGCACATTTATTACAGAGTTATGGCCCTTTGAATTTTCAGCTCGTTAGCGCGATAACTTCAACAAACGTTATCCGATTTGATTGAAATTTGGTATATAGGTGTCTCCCGAGAATATCTCGGATGAGTTCGAAAACCGGCCTGGTCCGATAAAATTTTATAGAGTTATGGCCCTTAATTAGTCATTTTTCACGAATTTTCAGCTTGTTAGCGCGATAACTTCAACAAACGTTATCCAATTTGATTGAAATTTGGTATATAGGTGTCTCCCAAGAATATCTCGGATTAGTTCGAAAACCGGCCTCGTCCGATAAAATTTGATAGAGTTATGGCCCTTAATTAGTCATTTTTCACGAATTTTCAGCTCGTTAGCGCGATAACTTCAACAAACGTTATCCGATTTGATTGAAATTTGGTATATAGGTGTCTCCCAAGAATATCTCGGACGAGTTCGAAAATCGGCCTGGTCCGATAAAATTTGATAGAGTTATGGCCCTTAATTAGTCATTTTTTTGTGAATTTTTAGCTCGTTAGCGCGATAACTTCAACAAACGTCCTCCGATTTGTTTAAAATTTGGAATAGACATACTTGCCAAGAATATTTCGGACGAGTTCGAAAACCAGCCTGGCCCGATAAAATTTGATGGAGTTATGGCCCTTAATTAGTCATTTTTCGATTTTACCTATTAATTAGTCTACCGATACTAATGCACACCAATTGGCGGTAGCCACCGGCGGTAAGTCACCGAAAACGAGACACAGCATCTCTGATGCCACCTCTTGTTCTCCCATGAAGTTATGCGGAACATCTTCTTTTGAATAATTATGATCTAAATTACACAATAGCAATGATACAGACCTCAGTACAGTGTGCAGACATTATCAACTCATACAGACCTCAGTACAGTGTGCAGACATTATCAACTCACCTTTATACAGACCTCACTACAGTGTGCAGACATTATCAACTCACCTTTATGTTATATAGACCTCAGTACAGTGTGCAGACATTATCAACTCACCTTTATGTAATGATACAGACCTCAGTACAGTGTGCAGACATTATCAACTCACCTTATGATACATACCTCAGTACAGTGTGCAGACATTATCAACTCACCTTTATGTTTGATACAGACCTCAGTACAGTGTGCAGACATTATCAACTCACCTTTATGTAATGATACAGACCTCAGTACAGTGTGCAGACATTATCAACCCACCTTTATGTAATGATACAGACCTCAGTACAGTGCGCAGACATTATCAACTCACCTTTATGTTACAGACCTAAGTACAGTGTGCAGACATTATCAACTCACCTTACCTTTATACAGACCTCAGTACAGTGTGCAGACATTATCAACTCACCTTTATGTAATCATACAGACCTCAGTACAGTGTGCAGACATTATCAACTCACCTTTATGTTATACAGACCTCAGTACAGTGTGCAGACATTATCAACTCACCTTTATGTAATGATACAGACCTCAGTACAGTGTGCAGACATTATCAACTCACCTTTATACAGACTTCAGTACAGTGTGCAGACATTATCAACTCACCTTATGATACAGACCTCAGTACAGTGTGCAGACATTATCAACTCACCTTTATGATACAGACCTCAGTACAGTGTGCAGACATTATCAACTCACCTTTATGATACAGACCTCAGCACAGTGTGCAGACATCAACTCATACAGACCTCAGTACAGTGTGCAGACATTATCAACTCACCTTTATGTTATACAGACCTCAGTACAGTGTGCAGACATTATCAACTCATACAGACCTCAGTACAGTGTGCAGACATTATCAACTCACCTTTATGTTATACAGACCTCAGTACAGTGTGCAGACATTATCAACTCACCTTTATGTAATGATACAGACCTCAGTAGAGTGTACAGACATTATCAACTCACCTTTATGTTTGATACAGACCTCAGTACAGTGTGCAGACATTATCAACTCACCTTTATGATACAGACCTCAGTACAGTGTGCAGACATTATCAACTCATACATACCTCAGTACAGTGTGCAGACATTATCAACTCACCTGTATGTTATACAGACCTCAGTACAGTGTGCATACATTGTCAACTCACCTTTATGTAATGATACAGACCTCAGTACAGTGTGCAGACATTATCAACTCACCTTTATGTTATATAGACCTCAGTACAGTGTGCAGACATTATCAACTCACCTTTATGTAATGATACAGACCTCAGTACAGTGTGCAGACATTATCAACTCACCTTATGATACAGACCTCAGTACAGTGTGCAGACATTATCAACTCACCTTTATGTTTGATACAGACCTCAGTACAGTGTGCAGACATTATCAACTCACCTTTATGTAATGATACAGACCTCAGTACAGTGTGCAGACATTATCAACTCACCTTTATGTAATGATACAGACCTCAGTACAGTGTGCCGACATTATCAACTCACCTTTATGTTTGATACAGACCTCAGTACAGTGTGCAGACATTATCAACTCACCTTTATGTTTGATACAGACCTCAGTACAGTGTGCAGACATTATCAACTCACCTTTATGTTTTGACAATATTTATATGTACATGTATCTATATTATTCCAGTCGGTGCAGAAATTGGTTGGTATGTATGTCCCCTCCCCGAGTACAACCAGTGTCAAGTGTCATTTTGATTAATGAGTGGACATTATTCTGGTGTACTACCATGTTTTTATAAGTGAAGTAGGATTATCTACATATCCCTTTAATATATCTCAAAGGCAGATCAGAAATACATCGGACATAATATCAATGAAAACCAGATTGGATACCATCTTATCTCAAGCCTATGCAACCACCCAAGGTGTTGACCCAGATAATTAGACAAGAGATATGTAAAGGAACACAGTAGATATTCATGAGTAATCTCTGGTTACAATGATGTTATTTAGATGAACAATAACAAACATTCACGATTTGTGTTCATTTCGGCCACCATGTCGACAGCCATCTTGGATATTGTAGGCTATATTTCTCCACCAAATGAGTTCATTCTAATTTAAGTATTATTATTTAGATCTCTTCGTTGTTTTCCTAATAAATTTTAGGAGCAATATAAAACATTGCTTGTTACACAATTTTTAACAATACCTACAATTTCTTAAAGTTAGGGTAGGCAGATAGGGGAAACATTGTCAGATCGTTACTCCACCTCTGGTCTGAATATATTGGGCCTTAATTTATGACATGACATTGTGTCTGGTCTGGAAATTTTTGGGCCAGACATATATTCTCCTGTTGTCTGTTAAACTGGTGTAGTATACATTGGGCAATATAAAATGAGTGAAATTATTATATCCCCCGCAACGAAGTTATGGGGGGGGGGGGTATACTGGAATCAGCTTGTCCATCCGTCGTCCGTGGACACAAATTTGTCCGGAGTTTTTCTCAGTCGTTTTTTTTTTATCAATTTCCTTGAAACTTGGCACAGACATCAACCACCGTAGGAACCTGTGCACCTGCGATTATGACGTCTGTCGGACATCTTTAGGTGGTGTTATCTCCCTTTTTCGACTTAGAATTTTTTTTCCAACATGCATAATTTTGTCCAGCTTTTATTCCTACATTATTAGGTCAATGTTTTTTAATCTTGGCACTGATATTTAGTACCATGGGAACCTGTGCACCTGCGATTATGATATCTGTCCGACTTTTTTTTGTTGAGTTATTCCCCTTTTTCGACTTAAGAACATTTTCGCGACATGCATAATTTTGTCCGAGCTTTTATTCCTACATTTTTCGGTCAATAGGTTTAAGATTAGGGTTAGGGTTGTGCACCTGCAATGGGAACTGTTATTTTATTATTTTAACTAAATGTTTACTGACATGTGAAATATCTTAGTATTTTAAAAACACGGGGGGGGGGGGGGGGGGGGGGTATCCTTAGTTATCCGATTTGATTGAAATTTGGAATATAGGTGTCTCCCAAGAATATCTCGGACGAGTTCGAAAATCGGCCTGGTCCGATAAAATTTGATAGAGTTATGGCCCTTAATAAGTCATTTTCTTTGTGAATTTTTAGCTCGTTAGCGCGATAACTTCAACAAACGTCCTCCGATTTGTTTAAAATTTGGAATAGACATACTTGCCAAGAATATTTCGGACGAGTTCGAAAACCAGCCTGGCCCGATAAAATTTGATGGAGTTATGGCCCTTAATTAGTCATTTTTCGATTTTACCTATTAATTAGTCTACCGATACTGATGCACACCAATTGGCGGTAGCCACCGGCGGAAAGTCACCGAAAACGAGACACAGCATCTCTGATGCCACCTCTTGTTCTCCCATGAAGTTATGCGGAACATCTTCTTTTGAATAATTATGATCTAAATTACACAATAGCAATGATACAGACCTCAGTACAGTGTGCAGACATTATCAACTCACCTTTATACAGACCTCAGTACGGTGTGCAGACATTATCAACTCACCTTTATACAGACCTCGGTACAGTGTGCAGACATTATCAACTCACCTATACAGACCTCAGTACAGTGTGCAGACATTATCAACTCATACAGACCTCAGTACAGTGTGCAGACATTATCAACTCACCTATACAGACCTCAGTACAGTGTGCAGACATTATCAACTCACCTTTATACAGACCTCAGCACAGTGTGCAGACATTATCAACTCATACAGACCTCAGTACAGTGTGCATACATTATCAACTCACCTTTATACAGACCTCAGCACAGTGTGCAGACATTATCAACTCACCTTTATACAGACCTCAGCACAGTGTGCAGACATTATCAACTCATACAGACCTCAGTACAGTGTGCAGACATTATCAACTCACCTTTATACAGACCTCAGTACAGTGTGCAGACATTATCAACTCACCTTTATGTAATGATACAGACCTCAGTACAGTGTGCAGACATTATCAACTCACCTTTATGTAATGATACAGACCTCAGTACAGTGTGCAGACATTATCAACTCACCTTTATGTTTGATACAGACCTCAGTACAGTGTGCAGACATTATCAACTCACCTTTATGTTTGATACAGACCTCAGTACAGTGTGCAGACATTATCAACTCACCTTTATGTTTTGACAATATTTATATGTACATGTATCTATATTATTCCAGTCGGTGCAGAAATTGGTTGGTATGTATGTCCCCGCCCCCGAGTACAACCAGTGTCAAGTGTCATTTTGATTAATGAGTGGACATTATTCTGGTGTACTACCATGTTTTTATAAGTGAAGTAGGATTATCTACATATCCCTTTAATATATCTCAAAGGCAGATCAGAAATACATCGGACATAATATCAAAGAAAACCAGATTGGATACCATCTTATCTCAAGCCTATGCAACCACCCAAGTTGTTGACCCAGATAATTAGACAAGAGATATGTAAAGGAACACAGTAGATATTCATGAGTAATCTCTGGTTACAATGATGTTATTTAGATGAACAATAACAAACATTCACCATTTGTGTTCATTTCGGCCACCATGTCGACAGCCATCTTGGATATTGTAGGCTATATTTCTCCACCAAATGAGTTCATTCTAATTTAAGTATTATTATTTAGATCTCTTCGTTGTTTTCCTAATAAATTTTAGGAGCAATATAAAAACATTGCTTGTTACACAATTTTTAACAATACCTACAATTTCTTAAAGTTAGGGTAGGCAGATAGGGGAAACATTGTCAGATCGTTACTCCACCTCTGGTCTGAATATATTGGGCCTTAATTTATGACATGACATTGTGTCTGGTCTGGGGATTTTTGGGCCAGACATATATTCTCCTGTTGTCTGTTAAACTGGTGTAGTATACATTGGGCAATATAAAATGAGTGAAATTATTATATCCCCCGCAACGAAGTTATGGGGGGGGGGGGGGGGGTATACTGGAATCAGCTTGTCCGTCCGTCGTGCGTGGACACAAATTTGTCCGGAGTTTTTCTCAGTCGTTTTTTTTTATCAATTTCCTTGAAACTTGGCACAGACATCAACCACCGTAGGAACCTGTGCACCTGCGATTATGACGTCTGTCGGACATCTTTAGGTGGTGTTATCTCCCTTTTTCGACTTAGAATTTTTTTTTCCAACATGCATAATTTTGTCCAGCTTTTATTCCTACATTATTAGGTCAATGTTTTTTAATCTTGGCACTGATATTTAGTACCATGGGAACCTGTGCACCTGCGATTATGATATCTGTCCGACTTTTTTTTGTTGAGTTATTCCCCTTTTTCGACTTGAGAACATTTTCGCGACATACATAATTTTGTCCGAGCTTTTATTCCTACATTTTTCGGTCAATAGGTTTAAGATTAGGGTTAGGGTTGTGCACCTGCAATGGGAACTGTTATTTTATTATTTTAACTAAATGTTTACTGACATGTGAAATATCTTAGTATTTTAAAAACACGGGGGGGGGGGGGGGGTATCCTTAGTTATCCGATTTGAAATTTGGTATATAGGTGTCTCCCAAGAATATCTCGGACGAGTTCGAAAATCGGCCTGGTCCGATAAAATTTGATAGAGTTATGGCCCCTTAATTAGTCATTTTCTTTGTGAATTTTTAGCTCGTTAGCGCGATAACTTCAACAAACGTCCTCCGATTTGTTTAAAATTTGGAATAGACATACTTGCCAAGAATATTTCGGACGAGTTCGAAAACCAGCCTGGCCCGATAAAATTTGATGGAGTTATGGCCCTTAATTAGTCATTTTTCGATTTTACCTATTAATTAGTCTACCGATACTGATGCACACCAATTGGCGGTAGCCACCGGCGGTAAGTCACCGAAAACGAGACACAGCATCTCTGATGCCACCTCTTGTTCTCCCATGAAGTTATGCGGAACATCTTCTTTTGAATAATTATGATCTAAATTACACAATAGCAATGATACAGACCTCAGTACAGTGTGCAGACATTATCAACTCACCTTTATACAGACCTCAGTACGGTGTGCAGACATTATCAACTCACCTTTATACAGACCTCGGTACAGTGTGCAGACATTATCAACTCACCTATACAGACCTCAGTACAGTGTGCAGACATTATCAACTCATACAGACCTCAGTACAGTGTGCAGACATTATCAACTCACCTATACAGACCTCAGTACAGTGCGCAGACATTATCAACTCACCTTTATACAGACCTCAGCACAGTGTGCAGACATTATCAACTCATACAGACCTCAGTACAGTGTGCATACATTATCAACTCACCTTTATACAGACCTCAGCACAGTGTGCAGACATTATCAACTCACCTTTATACAGACCTCAGCACAGTGTGCAGACATTATCAACTCATACAGACCTCAGTACAGTGTGCAGACATTATCAACTCACCTTTATACAGACCTCAGTACAGTGTGCAGACATTATCAACTCACCTTTATACAGACCTCAGTACAGTGTGCAGACATTATCAACTCACCTTTATACAGACCTCAGTACAGTGTGCAGACATTATCAACTCACCTTTATACAGACCTCAGTACAGTGTGCAGACATTATCAACTCACCTTTATACAGACCTCAGTACAGTGTGCAGACATTATCAACTCACCTTATGATACATACCTCAGTACAGTGTGCAGACATTATCAACTCACCTTTATGTAATGATACAGACCTCAGTACAGTGTGCAGACATTATCAATGATACAGACCTCAGTACAGTGTGCAGACATTATCAACTCACCTTTATGTAATTATACAGACCTCAGTACAGTGTGCAGACATTATCAACTCATACAGACCTCAGTACAGTGTGC